>JADWQK010002416.1:0-27312 GCA_017933935.1 Sesamia nonagrioides
GCTTCAGCCGGGCCGTGATCCGGGTGCTTGAGGCAGCGCCGATGCGCTGCTTCAAGTGCTTGGGGATCGGCCACACCCGAGCCATGTGTCCGTCCACAGTAGATAGGGCGGACACGTGCTTCCGCTGCGGGCAACAGGGCCATAAGGCAGCCTCCTGCGAGGCCGCCAAGCCGCACTGCGCGGCGTGCGCCGACAGTGGTCACCCTGCGGACCACATAATGGGGGGGAGCTCATGCCGACCCCCCTCTAAGAAGGGCAAGCCGCAGGCGGCTATAAGCCGTCCTGCCGCTGCTGCCACCAACCCCGCTGATATCCCATCAGCGGCGGTGGCCGAGGGTGATGCGATGGTCGAGTAATGGGTACCGACCATCGCATCTTGCAGGCAAACACCAACCACTGCCGGGCTGCCCAGGACTTACTGGTGCAGTCAATGGCCGAGTGGTTGGTGGATGTGGCAGTGGTGGCCGAGCCGTACTTCACTCCCAGCAATTGGCTGGGAGACAGTGACGGCTCGGTGGCAATCGTGGCGCGGTCTTCCTCGGACTCCCCTCCCCTCTCGCTCTTAGAGAGGGGACCGGGATACGTGGCCGCCGCGTGGGGAGGGTTGGCCCTTGTAGGGGTCTACTTCTCCCCAAACCGCCCTCTCCAGGACTTCGAGGATTTCCTCGGGGTCCTGACGGCGGTCATCGGGAGGACGGCGCCACGTCAGGTCTCCGTTTTGGGAGACCTGAATGCCAAGTCGGTGGTCTGGGGAAACCCGGCCACCGACAACCGCGGACGGGCGGTCGAGTTGTGGGCGGCCACGTCTGGTCTCTCTCTCCTGAATGGGGGGAGCGTCCAGACGTGCGTGCGGCGGCAGGGTGGGTCCATAGTGGACCTCACCTTCGCCACGCCTGCACTGGCCGCCCGCATTCAGAACTGGAGGGTGGAACTGGGGGAGACGATCTCGGATCACCGCTACGTGCGATTCGAGATCTCCCCCCAGAATCCACGGGGGCGCCGCAGCACCCCCTCATCGTCGGGCCGATCCCCGTTTCCAAGGTGGGCTCTGACCCACCTGGATCGGGAGGCGGCAAGGGAGGCCGCGTTCGTCCAGGACTGGCTTTGGCCAAGTCCCGGCGGGGACGTCCTGAACGTGGACGCGGCGGCGGCCCGATTGAGGGGGTCATTGACCGAGGTATGCAACGCCAGCATGCCTCGGTCGAGACGTCCACCTCCCCGACGCGCCGTTTATTGGTGGTCGGAGGAGTTGGCGGAGCTGCGGGCCACCTGCGTGGCGGCACGGCGGGCCTACACGCGATCGCGTCGGCGGCGCCGACGAGATCAGGCCGACGAGGACCGCCTCTACGCCAGATATGTGGAGGCGAGGGCGGCCTTCAAATCGGCCATCGGCGCCGCTAAGGACGCGGCGAGGGCCGAGCTGTTGGAGGGTCTCGACAACGACCCATTCGGGAGGCCATATAAGGCGGCGCGTATCAAACTGCGCCGCATTGGTCCCCCGGTTGCCGAGACCCTCGAACCAGCGCTCCTGGATGGGGTGGTGCGGTCTCTGTTTCCGCGCAGGGATCCGCACTTCGCCCCACCAGTGATGGGACCGCCAATAAGAGCGGCTTTACCGGAGGAGGAAGCTCCTCCTCCTCCGGTTTCAGAGGAAGAATTTGGCGCGGCGACTCTTCGTCTCCGCGCCAAAAAGACGGCCCCCGGTCCTGACGGCGTTCCCGCTCGGGTGGTGGCCATCGCGGCCACCGAAATGGAGGGAAGGTTTCGGGACCTCTTCAGCGCGTGCTTCGCGTCGGGGAGGTTCCCGAGACCTTGGCGGGAAGGCCAATTATGCCTCCTCCACAAGGAGGGACGGCCGGCGGACTCGCCCTCGGCATACCGGCCCATCGTTTTGCTCGATGAGGTCGGTAAAATGTTCGAGGGGATCATCGCCGGCCGCCTCAACCGTCATCTACGGGGTGTGGGACCGGACCTGTCGGACGCCCAGTTCGGATTTCGAACTGGCCGTTCGACAGTGGACGCCCTGGCCCGTTTAAAGGGCCAGGTGACAGAGGCGGTGGGAGTGGGGGATGGAGTGTTGGCTGTGTCATTCGACATTGCCAACGCCTTCAACTCCATCCCCCACTCCACCATCCTGGAGGCGCTCCGGTTCCACGGAGTGCCCCTTTACTTGCGGGGCCTCCTGGCCAGCTACCTGGAGGACCGTGCTGTCCTCCTCGTAGACGGGGCTGGCCAGCTCCGGAGATACGATGTGGAAACCGGCGTTCCACAGGGGTCCGTTCTAGGGCCTCTTCTGTGGAACGTCGGTTATGACTGGCTCCTGCGGGGAACCCTCCTTCGAGGCACGAGTGTCATCTGCTATGCAGATGACACTCTCCTCACTTCCCGCGGGAGCAGTTATAGGGAGGCGGCCAGTTTGGCCTCAGCGGGCGGGTCCTTAGTGGCAGGAAGGATCCGCCGCCTGGGCTTGAGGGTGGCGCTGCACAAAACGGAGGCCGTGTTCTTTCACGGTCCCCGGCAGCGCCCCCCACCTGACGCCCACATTTACGTGGAGGGGTGAGGGTTGGGGTTGAGGCCCAGATGAAATATCTGGGCCTCATTCTAGACAGCAGGTGGCGCTTCGGCCCGCACTTTAGCGGGCTGTCGACGCGCCTGCTGAAAGCTGCGGACGCCCTCTCATGGCTCATGCCGAACATGGGAGGGCCAAGCATGCGGTGCCGGCGTCTATACGCCGGCATACTGCGGAGTATGGCCCTTTATGGGGCCCCCATTTGGGCGGACTCCCTCCATAGGAGGGAGAATGCCACCGCTCTTCGGGCGCCCCAAAGGGCCATCGCCCAGCGGGCAGCGCGGGCCTACCGCACGGTAGGCTTCGCTTCGGCATGCGCTCTGGCGGGCACCCCGCCTTGGGAGCTCGAGGCGTGGGTGCTCGCCAGAGTGTACGAGTGGACGGCGGGGCGCAGGGCGCTGGGCGAGCGTCCGGCCCCCGAATTGAGGGAGGCCGTCCGGCGGGAGGCGAGGATCGCTCTTGTCCAGGAGTGGACGCGGGACCTCGCCGCCGCCGTCTTCGGCCGCCGTACCCTTGACGCCATCGGGCCGGTCCTGGAGGACTGGCTCGACAGGCGTCACGGGTTCCTCTCCTTCCGTCTGGTGCAGGTACTCTCCGGTCACGGCTGCTTCGGCAGGTACCTGCACCGGATAGGACGAGAGGAGACACCGTCGTGCCATGGTTGTGGCGCGGCGGAGGACACGGCGGAACACACCCTCGCGGTGTGCCCGTCGTGGGCCGTGCCGCGCCGCGACCTTGCCACGGCGGTTGGAGGGGACCTCTCGCTGCCCGCCATCGTCAGAGAGATGGTGGGGAGCGAGGAGGCCTGGGTGGCGATGGCCTCCTTCTGCGAGGTCGTGATGTCGCAGAAGGAGGCAGCGGAGCGCGAGCGGGAGGAGGATCCCCTCGCTCCGGCGCTCCGCAGGCGGCGTAGGGGGAGGAGAAGGCGGGACTTCGCCCGCTTTCTCCCTCCCTGAGGTGAGCGGCGGGCGTGAGGCCGACGCCCGCCTTACATCGCTCACCACGTGGGAGCCACGGCCCCTCCCTGGGAGGGGCAATTGAGGGCCCGCCTTTCTAGGCGGGTTTCGCCGGCGGGGGAGAGGTAGCTCAGGCTGCGCTAGTTTCCCACTCCCCCGCCACTATGGCGATGCCGGAGTGCCGCTGTGGGTTTAGTGGGTATTCCCAGCTTCGGCTGGGCGAGTCCCACACACGCCCTTCGGGGTAAGGTGCGTAAATGCATTCCCACAGCGTAAACAAAAAAAAAAAAAAAAAAAAAAAAAAAAAAAAAAAAAAAAAAAAAAAAAAAAAAAAAAAGGTTAGGTTAGGTTTCCGTGCGCAGTTTCTGGCCTGCCATCGGACGCGTCCCCAGGTGGCGGATAGGGGAACGGCCCCCAGATATGGGGGTTACCGGTTCACCGGCGCGGACCAAAACCAGATGCGGGGACCGCTTCGGCGGTCACACGTGCGGCGGGTCGGCCACCCACTCGAGGTGGCTGACGTGACCCGAACTCCGGGTCACCGTCGGGCAACCCGGTCTCCTCATTGAGAGGAGCTGGGGGCCCCGTTTGCTTCCGGGCAAACGAGTGGGGCTAAGAGGAAGGACACCCCGCTAAAAAACCCTTGGCTGCTGCGTCTTCTCGCACAAAAAGACGTACCCAGCCCGGCCCCTCCCTGTGGAGTGGAGGGACCACTGTGGGCCTGCCCTAGGCGGGAATCGCCGGCGGGGGATTGGTAGTTAGGCTGTGCCATTTTCCCATGACCCCGCCACTCAGGCGATGTCGTTGTGCCGCTGTGGGTTTAGTGGGTATTCCCGGCTTCGGCTGGGCGAGTCCCACACACGCCCTTCGGGGTATGGTGCGTAAATGCATTACCACAGTGTCAAAAAAGGTTCAGGGTTAGGTTAGGTTTTTTTTTTTTTTTTTTTTTTTATATTACGCCGTTTCTTTCCTTCTTGCGTAGCAAGAATCATTTTTTACTATTTACTTTTCCACTAGTCTTTTTTTCTTTTATTGGAGCTGTTCTTTGGCTTTTTGGTTTTTTGGGGTTGCTCTTTTCCCCTAGTCTTTTTATATCGTCAACTTAAAACTATTTTTAACAATGTTTATACATTTTGTCATACTTATATTTTACATTTATATTACATTAACACTTATAATATCGTTTATTTAATTTACATTCACAGCTACTTTAAAAACTAGTTCTAAGAAACGGCTCAGCTTGGCCGTGCCGCCCTTGTACTATTGCGCTCTATGGACGCTTTTGCGACCTTGAGGCAGAACCGCTCCAGATACGGCCTGGAGTGTTTATCGGCCATTAGGTCAGCGATTGATGTTTCCGACAATGTCCTACCAGTACTTACTTCCAGGCCGTATCTGTCGCGGTCGTGCCTCGGGCACTCAAACAGCAGGTGCTGGACGGTTTCTGCAGCCTCCGTGTCACACACGCAGGCCGGACTGTCTTTTAACTTAAAGCGGTGCAGGTACGCGGCGAAGCCGCCGTAACCCGTCAGGATCTGCGCCCAGACAGACGTCCTGTCGAGGCACTTCAGGACCTTGCGCGCGCACGCCACGTCGGGGAAGAACATTCGCGTGACCCCAGCCGTGGCCCCGCCGGTGTACCTCCCATTCCAGACAGCTACTGTGCCCTCTCTCAAACGTCGCTTGACGTGTGAGACTGGACACCTGTCATACGCTGGGGCGACCCTGGACTGAGCCGCCGCCTGCCTTGCCAACTCGTCGGCGCGCTCATTGCCGGGGATCCCGACATGAGCTTTCACCCAAAAGAACCGGAGGATTTTACCTCTCCCCTCTTGCTCCCTTATATTCCCACGAATATGGGTAGCAAGGGGATGGTGCGTTTCCGGGTTTCGGATCAAGTCGAGCGAGGACCGGGAGTCGCTGAGCACCGCCGCGCAGTCGAAGCCTCTCGAGACAACCAGGTCCGTAGCCCTGGCTATCGCGAGCAGCCCCGCCTGAAAGACGGTGCACATCGACTCCAACCTCATTCGCTTGGTCCGAATCTCGGACCCACCCCGCCAGTATGAATATGCTGCCCCGACCCCCTCATCCGATTTACTACCGTCTGTGTAAATCAGATGAGCGGGCAACTGTAGCTGAGCCACAGTTTCGGGGAGCATATTCTCCAGACAATGGTATTCGACATCTGGCTCACTGGCGGGGTGAGGGGCCTCCGTAAAGGCCCTACGCTCCTCCAGTTCACGGGATTCCAGCTCATCAATCGGACGTCCCCGTTTGCACTCATACAGCCGGGCGACCTCCAACACCCGAAGATCGAGCGGGAGGAGACCCGACAGCGTGAGTGCTGCATTGAGCGAGACCGTACGGTGGCACTTGGCGATCTTCTGTGCAAAGCCCCTCTGGACGGTAGCAAAGGTTCTTTGCACAGAGATCTTTTCGGCGGCCTTCGCCCAGGAGCTCGCGCCGTACAGGATGGTGGGTTCGACCACCGCGGTGTATATCGTCCTGATGATCTCCGGACACAAGCCCCAATCCACCCGAGCCATCGCCGACAGTTTCCTATAAAGGTTAGTTGCCTTGCAACAAGCATATCAGATATGCTTGTTGAAGGTCAACTTACTGTCGACGATGACTCCGAGGATCTTGAGCTCGGTCACCATCGAGATGTCAACGCCACCCATCTGCACGACCGGAGTGTCACACCTAAGCTTACGCGTAACAACCATCGCCTGGGTTTTTTCGGCGGAGAAGCGAAGCTTATTTACGACACCCCACTCGTGCACACGGGCTAGAGCGGCATTGGCATCCCGCTGGATCCCGAGCGCCGTGTGCCCAGAGAACACCAGCACGACATCATCCGCGAACGCCTGCACGTACGCGCCCAGCGTATCCAGGTTGTCCAGCAGAGGGTCCAGCAGCATGTTCCAGAAGAGAGGCCCACCGATGGAGCCCTGGACGCAGCCTTTGGACTGGGGCTTAAGCATCGTCCTCCCCGCGTAGCGCACGACTACGCTCCGGTCCCTGAAGTAATCCTCGACAAGACGTCTCAGATTAACGGGGATACCTTTCTCTACCATTCTGCACTTTATTGCAGGCCACCATGCATTGTCAAACGCCCCCTCGATGTCCAGAGAGACTATCAGGGCGGTTTCCTTCTTGTGGAGGATGCCTCTGACGTGCTGCACCAGGTCGTACAGCGCGTCCTCCGTGCTCCGCTGCGGTACGAAGCCGTACTGCCGCGCATTGGACTTGGGCAAGAAGTGCCAACGGATTCGTCGGCACAGGATTTTCTCCAAAATCTTGCCCAGGATGGAAAGTAGTCCAATGGGGCGATACGACTTTGCGCGGGCATAGTCTGGACGCGCCGGCTTCCTGAGCACCACGACAGATGCTCCCTTCCACGGCGCCGGGAAGCACGCCAGGTCAAGACACCGGTTCAGGATGGCCAGGAATAGGTCGAGTTCCTGGTAAATCGCCCTGCAGCATATATCACTGGTGAATCCCTCCGGACCCGGTGCCTTTTTCGGGTTGAAGCTGCGCAGAGTCCGGACCAACTCCCCCCTGGTGATCGGGGGGTCGTCGGTCTCTCCCGGGAGGCGCGTGCTGACCAGACCCGCACGACGTCTGATGACGGCGTGGACATCATTGTCCGCCGACGCGTCATCGTCGGCGAAGAATGTTCCGGCCAGCAGCGCAACCGATTGATCCGGGCTCTGCACAACTCCACCCTCCACGCGTAGCTGGTCCTCGTGACGACCTGTCGCCCTTCTCAGCACCCGATAGATCCCGTCCCACATAGACTCCCTTTCTTGCATCGAGCAGAACTGCTTCCAGCTCGCAGTTTGGGCGTTGACTGCCCTCCGCTCGTACTCCGCCTTGGCACTCAGGTAGTCGTCCACAACATACTGTCTGCGACGCGGCGCGGCACAGCGGATCCTACGCCGCTTTGTGTTCACGTCGCGCCGCAGCCTTTCAAGCTCGTCATTCCACCAAGGAAAGCCGCTCTTTGGTCGGGGCGGCCTGTGTGGGGGAATAGCCCTCCAACACGCTTCGGTCACGGACTCAATAAAGTCCGTGACCGCCCCTTCCAGTTCGTCCTTGTCGCGGACGTTGGCGACTCGCTCCGGGGTAAGACCCCGGGCGGTCACCTCATTTCGCATTTCCTCGGTGAAACGACCCCAATCAGCCTTCCGGGTGTTGAAACGCCGACTCGTCCACCGGGTGTTTTCCCCGGGGGGCACTCTGAGACCCAGAACCACACGTATCGCTCGATGATCAGAACTTGTCACGGAGTCGTCCACTTTCCACTCAAGGACGCTTCTCAACAGTCCGTGAGTGCAAACGGTAACATCGACATGACTCGTGTACCGCCTGCCCCCACGGACCGTATCGAAGGTGGGGACGACTCCTTCGTTCAATACATGCAGCTCCATATCATCAAAGAACCCCCTCAGGGACTCCCCCCGGGTGTCCTCCTCGACGCTTCCCCACCACGGACTCCACGCATTCCAATCCCCGCCCACGAGGATCCTGGCGGTGCCGACCCGACCCAGAAAGTCACGAATTTGCGACAGGTACGGCTCGATATCCTCCGTGCCCTCAAGGTACACAGAGACAGCCGCCACGGTCCAATCACCCGCCTTTAAGACGACAGCCACGATATTCTCGGTGATGATTAGAGGGTTCACCAGAACCTCCAAGTCATCCCGGAACACCATGACTGCCGCCTTGACGGGTTTGGTCCTAGCAGACTCCCTCTGTATCACCCTAACGCCACGGAAGCTACCGACCAGCCCCTCCGCGCCAACGTAAGGCTCCTGGACCAGGGCGACACCGACACCACCCCCATGAGCGGACATTACCAACTCCTGAGTCGCCAGGCGGCCGCGCTGGAGGTTGGCCTGATAGACAATAAAATGCCTCTGGCATACCATATCCACTGCGGGGCCCTTAGCAGTAGCTTATGGAGGAGCGCGCGATAACCTCCCACTTCTGCCTTATCGGACAGTCGCCGTCGAAGGCATTGTGTCCCGTCGCTTGTTGTCCGGCCCGGTCGCAGTTCACACAGACTGGGGCCTTCCCGTCCACGCGGGAGGGGCACTTCGCACGGTCGTGCCCCCCCCCACAATGGGCGCAAAGGTCCGCCTTCTGCTTACATGTTCTGCGGCCGTGGCCATACCCCAAACAGCGGGAACACTGCACCAACGGCGACTGGTCCTCGGCAGTCAGGCCCTGTATGTCAATATAAAGGGTCTCCGCCTCAGTTAGCTTACGCCAAACCTGAGGGGAGACCTGCAAGACTACATGGGCCTGAAGGGGGTTTCGCGCCCTCCTCCTATAAACCTCCTTGACCCGAAAGTGACTATCGTCCACGCCCAGCCACAATTTCCGGTTCTGACACCTGAGAGACTCAATAATGTCAGCCTCGGAGTTGTAACTGAGCAAGTTACGTATAATCACTCGCGGGTCGCGGTTTGCCGCGGGCGCTGTGTCGAGGCCGTCCCGAGCATTGAGTTGGCTTTTGGCCTTCTCCAGCTCCGGCCTGTTCCCGCAGCAGATCACTACCTTTCCGTCCCTTACTTTCCGTATCCTGTCCACCTGTATCCCCGTTTTCCGGGCGTTTAGGGCCTCCCTGACTTTCTCGATCACATTCTCGCTCGTATCCTTCTTTTCTTTCGAAGATACGATCAGGGCGTGGTTCGGTCGGCAGGGGAGAGGGCGAGCCTTGGTTTTAGGGGCCCTCAGTGTCTCGGCGTACGTAGCCGCCGGGGCCCTGAGAGTCTCCACAGCTTTTCCGGCCTCCTTAATTGTTTCCCCGTACTCTTTCACCCTCTCCCCGACCTCCCCAACCCTTGCCCCGATCGTCTCCACCTTTTCATTCGTCTCTTTCGTTCTCTTTCTTACCTCTTCCGTCATCCTTCCCGCACACTCCATCTTCTCAGCCATTCCATCTACTTTCTTACTGGTCATCTCTACACTCACCCTTACTTCCTTCATCTCTTCCATGAGGCCCTCCAATTTCTTGATATTGCCGCAGAGCGCCCTGCCCGGGGGATACTCGTCGAATCTATCCATGATGTCGGTGTTTATCATTTTCTTTATAGATTCAGTATTGGTGACGAGCTCCCCCATGCGTGCCCCGATATCCAAATCTCCCAAGCTCCGGGCCAATCTTTCTATTACTTTATCTTTCTCTGCCAACTTTTCTCTTATTTCTATTTCTTTTTCAGACCGCATTCGTTCCAGCTGGAGCTCCAGGGAGCGAAGAGTCTCGTCCACCTGGAGGACAGTTCCGCGCAGTCCTGACAGACTGCTCAGAACGCCCTCCTTGATGGACGTCTTCAGATTCCCTGAGAGCTCCAGCTGGGCCTTAGCGGCTTGATAGAGTCTGTCGGCCCGGGCTGAGTAACTTTCTGCTGGGCGGGCGCTAGTCTGCGGCTGCGACTGGACCACCGCGGCCCCGCGCGACCCGCTTTCCCTGTCCTCCTTTCGTTCTGCGTGTGTGACCGTGATATTTTTAACGTTCTTGCCCGTGATTTGAGACATTTTTGTTAGTTAGGCGCAGCACAACCAGCGAAACAATAGTGGACTCCAAGGGAGGCAATTAATCAGCATTAGTTTAATTAAACAATTTACCTACGTCACCAATAAGGGTGGCGGTCAATAGACACCTACAACTAAAACGTCCAATAGGTACGGTCAGAATTAAATTTAACAATTAAACTGATAAAATCAGATTTACAATAAAATAAGTACAGATAAAACTTAGCCACCAATATGGGTGGCGGTCAAAAGACACTTTTAATTAACTTAATTTAATTTAAAATTAAAATTTTTCCCAATAGGGGACACTCAACACACATACACACACAGAACAATGAAATAAAATAAAATAAAATAAAATCAGGTACGGTCAATTAATAAAATTCGTCGTCAATAAACGACGGTCACTTAATAAATAAAATAAATATTTACAATTAAATTTAATAAGTTAAAATTTGTGTCCCAATAGGGGACGGTCAGCACAATATAAGTAACTTAAACTATTCGCCACCAATAGGGGTGGCGGTCAAAAGACTTATATCTTAACTAAAGATAATTAAACCTACACGTCCCCAATAGAGGGACGGTTGACAGCACAAACAATCAATTACCTACCTACCTAACCTATGATTCAATAATTAATATTAAAATTGTTGACGTCCCAATAGGGGAATAATAAAATCCAACCCAAAACATTCTGTAAAAAAATGCCAAGCCTCGCTAGAGCTGCTGGTTTATCTATAAAAAGTATTGAAATCTAGACAAAGCCGTGCCAAGTTGAAGGTTCCTTATTGCGATTTCTTCAATATTATTATAGTTAATATTGTGTGACTTGGCCGTTGAAGGGTATAAATTCAGGCTATAAATTCAGGTGCTCCATGACACCATTGCACCAATCTGTCGCCAGAACCGCTACCCATTGACGATGGAAAATTGCCACTTGGAAAACGTTGATTCAATAACCAGGGCTTGATAAAGTTGCGCATTTCAAAAATACTTATGTATAGACGAGCCGGAAACGAACAGCAAAAAAGTCATTTCCAGTACAGATGGACTACTCATTCATAGAAATCCGTCTGTACGTCTATTTTATATTAGATAGGTGGTCGATTTGACGCTCCAAAAATAACAGAAGTCATCATTGTCAATGATTAAAACATGTGTTGCACAATGTATTAAGTCCAATTACAAATACCAGTATGGGCTATTATTTTCACATAACAAACATAGGTAGTTATAACAGATATAACATTACGTGTTAACAAAATCGGACTAACGTATAATGTTCAACGGCCAAGTCACACAATATTTACTATAATAATATTGAAGAAATCGCAATAAGGAACCTTCAACTTGGCACGGCTTTGTCTAGATTTCAATACTTTTAAACAACTTATAAACCAGCAGCTCTAGCGAGGCTTGGCATTTTTTTACAGAATGTTTTGGGTTGGATTTCACTTCTTTTTGTAGAAGCGTATTATATTGATTTTATTATTTAACACAGTTTTTTTTTCTTTTTAGAAGTAGTTATTACAAATCTTACTTTTCTTTTTTCCGGTTCTGATTCTTGTACAGTAGCAATAGTTTTATATATTGCCCATTCGCGTGGCGCGCGTGGTTGTATTCAGTGATCGCTGAAGCTTGAGTTTTTATACTCTTGAAGTCAACATTTATGTTTACTTCTTCAATCAATATGAGGTGCGCCCAATGAAAATTGTTTACTGGTGAAAGCGCCATATAAGCTTGGCCACGAGAGAATATGGAGGTGCCAATGTCCATTTTTTTGAGTTAGAACTTGGCTCTTGTGAAATGTTAGGTCATACGCCACACAGATTGGGAATTGTTGTCTGTACAAGCATGCCCGGGGTATGATCTCAAATTATAACTTACATAATAAGTAATAATTCGTGAATCAAATTATAAGCAAATTTTACTAACAATTGTTTAGGCTTTATTTGGTCTTCCGGGTCCCACCTCATTTTTTGTACTAGCCTATCGAACCATTAACTAAACCAAACATCAATGTTTCTCTTAAGCATTACTTTAGCTCCCTGTTCAATGATTATAGTTTCTTCCAGTCCAGCAGTCATCGTCGCATCATCCTCATATTTTTGTTAACAAGCCCGGGCTTTTGTTATCATACATTTTGAACAATCCAAAGAATTTTTAGCAATTAACTTTATCTCGGATTGCGGAACTGCTTTGAATATAGTATTATGCATACACATATTTCTCGACGGTAGTAAACAAACAGTACCTTCTGGTACGTCCCTCAAACATTGTGTTACATATTTCCATTAAACATTCCTTCATTAGAATACGAGAGCAGAGGTATCAATCGTTAGGCAGTATATCTCTGTCTGATTGAGTTGTCAATCCTACTTTGGTTTTTGACATCTCAACAAACGTAGAATCATCCAGCGGTCTAATATACAACGTAAGATCATTGTTTAAAAAAAATCAGTAGTTCCGCTTTCACGCCGTAACTACTTTACCGATTGCTTTGAAATTTTGTAGACACAAAGATAGAAGTCCGGATTAAATAATAGGTTTTATCCCGGAAGAATCGATATTCCCAAGGAAAATCTAAAAAGCGATATAACCTTATTCCACGCGGGCGAAGCCGCGGGCGGAAAGCTAGTGGATTATATTTTGACCAAATTTTGAGTGAAATTTATTTTAGGGTAATTTGTTCATTTCATTTGTGTAATGTTTATGTTCGAGTTCAAAAGTTAGTAGTAGTTAGTAATCGTTCGACTATTTCTTCGTGTAAACTAAAAAGTATAAAAGCCAGTCTAGTCTTATCCACAGTTTTTATCAAAGCAGAAGGGGAGGCATTTCCAGCAGTAGGGCGCTCTAAGCTAGATTAAATTAGAAGATATATGTGTCCCACTACGCCGGATTCTTGCAATGACAATCATTTTTTTTTTATGTAGCAATAGTAGATTTGATTACAGATTATTGAACGACGAACATTTCTTCCTTCTGATCTAATTCTAGGGTTACTGCAGACCATAATTTTAGCCCATATAGGTGCAAAGTTCTCATCAATCTATATGAATTAATTCCAAACACAAAGTAGCTAATGTAAACCGTTGGGAATCCCCTAACTGCCCTTCGTCTTCGTCATAAGATCTCTATTGACAATCCCAATTTATCTAGGTATAAAGCTCTTATCAATACAAATTAATCAGGCACAAACACAAGGTAGCTGCTGTGAATCGCTGAGGAGTTCCTTCGTTTGTCTCTCGACTCCATCATCAAATCTACTTCAGACCTTCATTATAATCCATATGGGTGCAAAGTCCTCATCAATATAAATGATATAAGTCCAAACACAAAGTAACAACTGTAAACCGTTGAGGAGTACGCGGGACTGACCTTTGTCTTCATCATCAGAGCCTTCATGACAGTCACAACCCATCGAGGTGTAAAGTTCTCATCAATACAAATTAATCAAACATAAACACAAGGTAGCTGCTGTGAATCTTTGAGCAGTTCTCACGACTATCTCCCAGCTTCATCATCAGATCTACTCCGTACCTTTATTAAATTGTAGTGTTTTCTAATACTTATTGAAAATACTTAGAAATGCACTTGTCACCCCTACGATTTTTGAAAGTTACTCTTGATTTCTCTGGTCTTCCATCATCAGATCCTGACCTGGTAACTATTGAACCACCTAGAAAGTATACCCTTTCAAACAAAAAGAAATTTGAAAATCGATCCAGGCGTCTTAGGGTAATCGGTGAACACACCTACATAAAAAAAAGATTACGACGAATTGAGAACCCGCTCCTTTTTTTGAAGTTACTTGATGAAGCAGCCCACCAAGTTGAATATTTTATTGACGGTGGTAAGTCAATCTCTACTAGTTTGGTTGGGCTCTTCTGCTTTGTAATCAAGGTCACCAGGTACTTCAGATCTTCGATTATTCTAGTTTTTATATTTTTCCCTTTATGTGACCATTGAACCCTGGCTCTGTACCAAATTTCAGCTCTCTGAGTTTATGGGAAGTACTACTTCTATTTTGATGATCATGAGTGAGTGAGTGTCGAAAACACGGAAATTTACTTTCGCTTAACTTCAGAACTGGATGAGCTACAGACATGAAATTTTAGATTTGAAGTGTGTAAATACAGCTTACTGGATGACCAAAATTTCAGCGTTCTGGTACTATCCAGAGGTTCTTAATTAGGGGCCTGAAAATGCAGCGAAATGGTTCGGGTAAAGATGGTACGGCAGTGTTTGCTTCGCGCTCGACTTGGCGAGGGCACTGCCGTGCCCTCAGATTAAAATTAAAATTTGCGTCCCAATAGGGGAGTCAATACAATACACAGAACACAAAACACAAACCTAAGCTAACCCAAGACACAGCCAATATGTATCCCACCGTTCAGCGCACACCGCGCCGAGGCGCCGAGTGAGTCGTGCGTGTGTACTTGTGGAGTATGTAATGTGGAGTTGTGTTGGGGTGATAATCCTCGGGGTCGGAAGGTTGGGCTCTTCCTCCCGATTCCGAAGAGCCCAAACACGGCTGGTCAGCGACCTCTGGACCCCGAGATATGAGATGGGGAATAATTTAGCCTGAGGGGCGCGGGGGGGGGGGATTTCCTCGGGACCCAAGGGTCGGGCTACTTCTCCCGGTTCCAAAGAACCCAAACACGGGTAGCCTTGGACCTTTGGTTCTCGAGATAATCCAAGTTTTATTTTTTTTCGAGGTCAGGGTCGAAGTGAGGTCAAAGTGGGGATTTTTATATCTAAGGTTAGTCTATGTCCCGGCTGGGAGGGCGGTAGTAGGGGGGGGGAAAATTTCGTCAAAATTTTGATATTCCCAGCCGTTTCCGAGATATCTGGCAAAATAGGAAAAGAGGGAAAAAAGAGGGAAAAAAGAGGGAAAAAAAGGGAAAAAGAGAAAAAGAGAGGAGAAGGGACGTGTATGTGGAGTGTGGATGTATAGTGTAGATGTGATGTAAGGTGATGATGATGATGATGAGGTGATGATGTTTATGAAGTTTGATGAACGGGAGTTGGTGTTGATGGGTGATAAATGTGACGTAACACGCCCGACACACCCGAATCAGCTGGCTTTGCTAAGGAATTATGAACCTTAGCGCCTCGGCAATAAGATAGAAAATGTATTAATTGGATTGCCGTGGACCAAAAAAGATCGATTGCAACTTTTACTCGAGGTTTCTTCCCCGACGTCGCAGAGAGCTGGTACAGGTCTCGTTAAATAGGGGATCTCCTAAAAATGACCGCCCTTTTTACCCCAACCCTCTGGGACCCCCGGTTCCAGAGATATTTAATTGTTTATACGACGCTCTGGGTATGGCAGACCGGAATAAAAAACACAATCTAATCCTGGCTGTATCTTTTTTGTCGGTCGACCCTTCTTTACCAGCTTTATACAGGGGGTGGCTGAAGGACTTATCTATATATTTCACTAATTTTATAATTAAAATATTTGGTAATTTCCGAGTAATAAAGTTTTTAAATATCACCAAAACAAACTTATGCCTGCGGTCGGTCTGAAGATCCGGCTTCGGTAATTAATTTAATTCTTCGTATTTTGAAGTCCAAAAAATTTTCTGTTTTCACCACCACTTTTTTGATTACTTTAGCTCCCTCTCATAAATTTTTGAGGGGGGGTCGTCGCTTTAAATTTGGAGATAATCGAAAACAAAATTCTGTCTGGCTCTTTATCAGCTACACATAAGTTTGTAAAAATTTAAACTATTCATAGAACTCACAGGAGTTACCCGATTTTCAAAATTCCTTCACCTCCTGGGTCCTGGGAGTGGTCTGCTCCTCCCTGATGTGATGAAGGTGGTGTAGCTCCCAAAAACGGGGGACCTCGTGTACCCCGTGGCCCGGAAAAACGCTGTATTTTCCCGCGCAGGCGGAGGAAAATTCTGGGGGTGACGTCAGCCTGTGGGGCTCACCACGGCGGTTCTAGCGACACCAAAAAACACACACTTCACCGCTTTAGTTTTTAGGATATAGTCACTTTTTCGGAATTTTTAGGGTTTTCCGGCCCTATTTTCCACAGTTTTTCACTCACAGCTGCGCGGTTTTCACCATCACACTCGGCACTCCGAGACGCGTCTTTTGATGTGCAACACGCCTATATTGTAAAAACTTTTACCACTTAAGTGAATTTTTAAGTAGTTAAAACTACGGAGCGCGGGTTAAGCGTGGCGTTCGGGGCGGCGGCTCAAGCCAGGGGTTAGGTTAGGTTAGGATAGGTTTTTTTTTTTTTTTTTTTTTATTCTACTACCTCCAACATGATCGGAGCCTGTGCTGAGCTACTCTTTCATACTAGTTCTCGCATTTATGCCTCTCGTACTTTCATGCTTCATACTGTATCTTTCTATCATTCATCCTCATACACGTCCATACTGGGTGGGATTCCCAGCTACCATACCTATCTATTTTCTAATTTTTATTTATTTATACTTTTCAGGTGTACACAATAAATATGACAACAGGTTTTATTGCTTGTCTTTTTACATATCGGCTTAATCTATACTTAAATCTATCCAACCCAAAACATTCTGTAAAAAAATGCCAAGCCTTGCTAGAGCTGCTGGTTTATCTATAAAAAGTATTGAAATCTAGACAAAGCCGTGCCAAGTTGAAGGTTCCTTATTGCGATTTCTTCAATATCATTATAGTTAATATTGTGTGACTTGGCCGTTGAAGGGTATAAATTCAGGTGCTCCATGACACCATTGCACCAATCTGTCGCCAGAACCGCTACCCATTGACGATGGAAAATTGCCACTTGGAAAACGTTGATTCAATAACCAGGGCTTGATAAAGTTGCGCAATTCAAAAATACTTATGTAGAGATGAGCCGGAAACGAACAGCAAAAAAGTCATTTCCAGTACAGATGGACTAATCATTCATAGAAATCCGTCTGTACGTCTATTTTATATTAGATAGATGGTCGATTTGACGCTCCAAAAAGAACAGAAGGCATCATTGTCAATGATTAATACATGTGTTGCACAATGTATTAAGTCCAATTACCAATACCAGTATGGGCTATTATTCTCACATAACAAACATAGGTAGTTATAACAGATATAACATTACATGTTAGCAAAATTGCACTAACGTATAATGTTCAACGGCCAAGTCACACAATATTAACTATAATGATATTGAAGAAATCGCAATAAGGAACCTTCAACTTGGCACGGCTTTGTCTAGATTTCAATACTTTTTATAGATAAACCAGCAGCTCTAGCGAGGCTTGGCATTTTTTTACAGAATGTTTTGGGTTGGATTTCACTTCTTTTTGTAGAAGCGTATTATATTGATTTTATTATTTAACACAGTTTTTTTTTTCTTTTTAGAAGTAGTTACTACAAATCTTCCTTTTCTTTTTTCCGGTTCTGATTCTTGTACAGTAGGAATAGTTTTATATATTGCCCATTCGCGTGGCGCGCGTGGTTGTATTCAGTGATCGCTGAAGCTTGAGTTTTTGTACTCTTGAAGTCAACATTTATGTTTACTTCTTCAATCAATATGAGGTGCGCCCAATGAAAATTGTTTACTGGTGAAAGCGCCATATAAGCTTGGCCACGAGAGAATATGGAGGTGCCAAAGTCCAATTTTTTTTGAGTTAGAACTTGGCTCTTGTGAAATGTTAGGTCATACGCCACACAGATTGGGAATTGTTGTCTGTACAAGCATGCCCGGGGTATGATCTCAAATTATAACTTACATAATAAGTAATAATTCGTGAATTAAATTATAAGCAAATTTTACTAACAATTGTTTAGGCTTTATTTGGTCTTCCGGGTCCCACCTCACTTTTTGTACTAGCCTATCGAACCATTAACTAAACCAAACATCAATGTTTCTCTTAAGCATTACTTTAGCTCCCTGTTCAATGATTATAGTTTCTTCCAGTCCAGCAGTCGTCGTCGCATCATCCTCATATTTTTGTTAACAAGCCCGGGCTTTTGTTATTGTACATTTTGAACAATCCAAATAATTTTTACCAATTAACTTTATCTCGGATTACGGAACTGTTTTGAATATAGTATTATGCATACACATATTTCTCGACGGTAGTAAACAAACAGTACCTTCTGGTACGTCCCTCAAACATTGTGTTACATATTTCCATTAAACATTCCTTCATTAGAATGCGATAGCAGAGGTAACAATCGTTAGGCAGTATATCTTTGTCTGATTGAGTTGTCAATCCTACTTTGGTTCTTTTTGACATCTCAACAAACGTAGAATCATCCAGCGGTCTAATATACAACGTAAGATCATTGTTTAAAAAAAAATCAGTAGTTCCGCTTTCACGCCATAACTACTGAACCGATTGCTTTGAAATTTTGTAGACACAAAGATAGAAGTGCGGATTAAATAATAGGGTAGTTTTTATCCCGGAAGAATCTATATTCCCAAGGAATATCTAAAAAGCAATATAACCTCATTCCACGCGGGCGAAGCCGCGGGCGGAAAGCCAGTGGATTATATTTTGACCAAATTTTGGGTGAAATTTATTTTAGTGTAATTTTTTCATTTCATTTATGTAATGTTTATGTTCGAGTTCAAAAGTTAGTAGTAGTTAGTAATCGTTCGACTATTTCTTCGTGTAAACTAAAAAGTATAAAAGCCAGTCTAGTCTTATCCACAGTTTTTATCAAAGCAGAAGGGGAGGCATTTCCAGCAGTGGGGCGCTCTAAGCTAGATTAAATTAGAAGATATATGTGTCCCACTACGCTGGATTCTTGCAATGACAATCGTTTTTTTTTATGTAGCAATAGTAGATTTGATTATAGATTATTGAACGACGAATATTTCTTCCTTCTGATATAATTCTAAGGTTACTGCAGACCATAATTTTAGCCCATATAGGTGCAAAGTTCTCATCAATATAAATGAATTAATTCCAAACACAAAGTAGCTAATGTAAACCGTTGGGAATCCCCTAACTGCCCTTCGTCTTCGTCATAAGATCTCTAATGATAATCCCAATATAAAAACAAATTAATCAGGCACAAACACAAGGTAGCTGCTGTGAATCGCTGAGGAGTTCCTTTGTTTGTCTCTCGACTCCATCATCAAATCTACTTCAGACCTTCATTATAATCCATAAGGGTGCAAAGTCCTCATGGATATAAATGATATAAGTCCAAACACAAAGTAACTACTGTAAACCGTTGAGGAGTACGCGGGACTGACCTTTGTCTTCATCATCAGAGCCTTTATGACAGTCACAACCCATCGAGGTGTAGAGTTCTCATGAATTCAAATTAATCAAACATAAACACAAGGTAGCTGCTGTGAATCGTTGAGGAGTTCTCACGACTGTCTCCCAGCTTCATCATCAGGTCTACTCTGTACCTTTATTAAATTGTAGTGTATTCTAATACTTATTGAAAATACTTAGAAATGCACTAGTCACCCCTACGATTTTTGAAAGTTACCCTTGACTTCTCTGGTCTTCCATCATCAGATCCTGACCTGGTAACTATTGAACCACCTAGAAAGTATACCCTTTCAAACAAAAAGAAATTTGAAAATCGATCCAGGCGTCTTAGGGTAATCGGTGAACACACCTACATAAAAAAAAAAAAGATTACGGCGAATTGAGAACCCGCTCGTTTTTTTGAAGTCACTTGATGAAGCGGCCCACCAAGTTGAATATTTTATTGACGGTGGTACGTCAATCTCTACTAGTTTGGTTGGGCTCTTCTGCTTTCTAATCAAGGTCACCAGATACTTCAGATCTTCGATTATTCTAGTTTTTATATTTTTCCCTTTATGTGACCATTAAACCCTGGCTCTGTACCAAATTTCAGCTCTCTGAGTTTATGGGAAGTACTACTTCTATTTTGATGATCATGAGTGAGTGAGTGTCGAAAACACGGAAATTTACTTTCGCTTAACTTCAGAACTGGATGAGCTACAGACTTGAAATTTTAGATTTGAAGTGTGTAAATACAACTTACTGGATGACCAAAATTTCAGCGTTCTGGTACTATCCAGAGGTTCTTAATTAGGGGCCTGAAAATGCAGCGAAATGGTTCGGGTAAAGATGGTACGGCAGTGTTTGCTTCGCGCTAGACTTGGCGAGGGCACTGCCGTGCCCTCAGATTTACAATTATTCGATTTTTTATTTACAGTTACTTATATTCGACTTAAAATTACAGACATTAAAGAATATTCTATCTAATTTCTTATTTATTTATACCTTTTTATTTTACATTTCTTTTTGCATATCCGTTTATTTTATACTTAAATCTATTTACTAATATTCGTTTAAACTACAATTTCTTATTTTCTACTTAAATTTACCGACATAGAATATTTATTATTTTTGCGTCCTTTACAGAGTGAATTACTGTTTGTATAGATTAGTATTTTTTTAAAACGTTAGTGTGTGCTCTATTTATGAATGTTTGTTCAGTTTTTTAATGCTTACCTTGATATTGGTTAGAATATCAATATAAACACTAGTTCCTTATGCGTTCTTGTTCGTTTTTATGACCTTTTCGCATATTTTTGTGCAGTATTTTAATAGGGGCTCTCTGTTTTTACCGGCCATTATCTGCCACATGTTCCCGGCGACAAGTTTGGCGTTAAGTATCTGCTCGGCCTCTAATCTCTCTTTGTCGAAGACCGGACACTGGAATAATACATGTGGCACCGTTTCATCCATTTCGGGATCGCAGATGCACGATGGGCTCTCCTTACACTTGAAACGGTTCAAGTATGCGGAGAACCCACCGTGCCCTGTCATGATTTGAGTGAGAACATTGCTTATTATGCACTTCCTAATTATCCTGTACGCAGCCACCGCATCGGGGAAAAACAATTTGGTCACTGAAGCAGTTTCTTCTGAGCTGTATCTCCGGTTCCATTCGTCAAGAGTTGCCATACGAATGCATCTCTTGACATACGAAACCGGACACAAGTCATAGTCGGGCTTTCGTTTGGAGCCTTCAGCTGCTCTCTTGGCTAACTCGTCGGCCCTCTCATTCCCTACCAATCCTGCGTGAGCTTTGATCCAAAACAAGGTGACGGCCCTGTTTTGGATGGACAAAGATTTCAAGTTTGCCCTTGCCTCTACTGCCAGTGGGTGGTATCGGTCGTAGTTTTGGATGGTTTGAAGGGCTGCCATGGAGTCGCTGAAGATTCCAAACGACTGCGCGCTATACTTCAGGATTTTTCTGGTTGCAACACATATCGCCAGAAGCTCAGCCTGGTAAACGGTGGAGTAATGTGGGAGAGCGAGTTTGAGGACTTCGGTCTCAACGTCGCCTCTCCATATGGAGAGCGCTGCACCAACCTTGTCCCCAATCCTGCTTCCGTCCGTGAAGATGCGAACCTCAAGTTCGTTCTGGGCATCAAGTTGCTCTTGGCTTACCAGGCTTACAAGCTCCAACGCCGTGCGCTCAGCGGGGTGTGGGGCCTCCATTGCCGAAGCAGTCAGCTCGACCAGTCTGCCGCCGAGTGCTGGCTGAGGCACTCCCTTCCTGGCTTCATATAACAATGCCGCCTCTCGAACCCGTAGGTCGAGGGGTAGTATACCAGCCAGCACCAACGCAGAGTTTAAGGAGACCGTCCGGTATGCCTTACACAGTCTCTGTGCAGGTTAGGTTAGGTTACCAGTTTGGCATCGGCGGGCGGATCCTTAGTGGCCGGAAGGATCCGCCGCCTGGGCTTGAGGGTGGCGCTGCACAAAACGGAGGCCGTGTTCTTCCACGGCCCCCGGCAGCGCCTCCCACATGACGCCCACATTTTTGTGGAGGGCGTCAGGGTCGGGGGCGAGGCCCAGATGAAGTATCTGGGCCTCACGTTGGACAGCAGGTGGCGCTTCGGCCCGCACTTTAGCGGGCTGTCGACGCGCCTGCTGAAAGCTGCGGACGCCCTCTCATGGCTCATGCCGAACATGGGAGGGCCAAGCATGCGGTGCCGGCGTCTTTACGCCGGCATTCTGCGGAGTATGGCCCTTTATGGGGCCCCCATTTGGGCGGACTCCCTCCATAGGACGGAGAATGCCACCGCTCTTCGGGCGCCCCAAAGGGCCATCGCCCAGCGGGCAGCGCGGGCCTACTGCACAGTAGGCTTCGCTTCGGCATGCGCTCTGGCGGGCACCCCGCCTTGGGAGCTCGAGGCGTGGGTGCTCGCCAGAGTGTACGAGTGGACGGCGGGGCGCAGGGCGCTGGGCGAGCGTCCGGCCCCAGAAGTGAGGGAGGCCGTCCGGCGGGAGGCTAGGGTCGCTCTTGTCCAGCAGTGGACGCAGGACCTCGCCTCCGCCGTCTTCGGCCGCCGTACCCTCGACGCCATCGGGCCGGTCCTGGAGGACTGGCTCAACAGGCGTCACGGGTTCCTCTCCTTCCGTCTGGTGCAGGTACTCTCCGGTCACGGCTGCTTCGGCAGGTACCTGCACCGGATAGGACGAGAGGAGACACCGTCGTGCCACGGTTGTGGCGCGGCGGAGGACGCGGCGGAACACACCCTCGCGGTGTGCCCGTCGTGGGCCGTGCCGCGCCGCGGTCTTGTCACGGCGGTTGGTGGCGACCTCTCGCTGCCCGCCATCGTCAGAGCGATGGTAGGGAGCGAGGAGGCTTGGGTGGCGATGGCCTCCTTCTGCGAGGGCGTGATGTCGCAGAAGGAGGCAGCGGAGCGCGAGCGGGAGGAGGATCCCCTCGCTCCGGCGCTCCGCAGGCGGCGTAGGGGGAGGAGAAGGCGGGATTTCGCCCGCTTTCTCCCTCCCTGAGGTGAGCGGCGGGCGTGAGGCACGAGAAGGTGCCGACGTCCGCCTTACATCGCTCACCACGTGGGTGGCTAAGCCACCACATGAGGGCCCGCCGTAATAGGCGGGTTTCGCCGGCGGGGGAGAGGTAGCTGAGGCTGCGCTAGTTTCCCACTCCCCCGCCACTATGGCGATGCCGGAGTGCCGCTGTGGGTTTAGTGGGTATTCCCAGCTACGGCTGGGCGAGTCCCACACACGCCCTTCGGGGTAAGGTGCGTAAATGCATTCCCACAGCGTAAACAAAAAAAAAAAAAAAGGTTAGGTTAGGTTAGGTTTCTCCTCCGTGTGCAGTTTCTGGCCTGCCATCTGACGCGTCCCCAGGTGGCGGATAGGGGAACGGCCCCCAGATATGGGGGTTACCGGTTTACCGGCGCGGACCAAAACCAGATGCGGGGACCGCTTCGGCGGTCACACGTGCGGCGGGTCGGCCACCACTCAAGGTGGCTGACGTGACCCGAACTCCGGGTCACCGTCGGGCAACCCGGTCTGCTCATTGAGAGGAGCTGGGGGCCCCGTTTGCCTTCGGGCAAACGAGTGGGGCTAAGAGGAAGGACACCTCGCTAAAAAACCCTTGGCTGCTGCGTCTTCTCGCACAAAAAGACGTACCCAGCCCGGCCCCTCCCTGTGGAGTGGAGGGATCACTGTGGGCCCGCCCTAGGCGGGAATCGCCGGCGGGGGATTGGTAGTTAGGCTGTGCCATTTTCCCATGACCCCGCCACTCAGGCGATGTCGTTGTGCCGCTGTGGGCTTAGTGGGTATTCCCGGCTTCGGCTGGGCGAGTCCCACACACGCCCTTCGGGGTATGGTGCGTAAATGCATTACCACAGCGTCAAAAAAAAAAAAAAAACAAAAAAGGTTAGGTTAGGTTTCCGTGTGCAGTTTCTGGCCTGCCATCGGACGCGTCCCCAGGTGGCGGATAGGGGAACGGCCCCCAGATATGGGGGTTACCGGTTTACCGGCGCGGACCAAAACCAGATGCGGGGAACGCTTCGGCGGTCACACGTGCGGCGGGTCGGCCACCACGCGAGGTGGCTGACGTGACCCGAACTCCTGGTCACCGTCGGGCAACCCGGTCTCCTCATTGAGAGGAGCTGGGGGCCCCGTTTGCCTCCGGGCAAACGAGTGGGGCTAAGAGGAAGGACACCTCGCTAAAAAACCCTTGGCTGCTGCGTCTTCTCGCACAAAAAGATGTACCCAGCCCGGCCCCTCCCTGTGGAGTGGAGGGACCACTGTGGGCTCGCCCTAGGCGGGAATCGCCGGCGGGGGATTGGTAGTTAGGCTGTGCCATTTTCCCATGACCCCGCCACTCAGGCGATGTCGTTGTGCCGCTGTGGGTTTAGTGGGTATTCCCGGCTTCGGCTGGGTGAGTCCTACACACGCCCTTCGGGGTATGGTGCGTAAATGCATTACCACAGCGTCAAAAAAAAAAAAAAAAAAAAAAAAAAAAAAAAAAAAAAAAAAAAAAAAAAAGGTTAGGTTGGGGGACACCCCACAGCGCTGACTTCCTCGTAGTGTTCCCCGGGCAACGCCGTGTCTGACCACCGTAACGGAGTGGCAGACCGGTGGCTAACGAGCGCTGTGACTTCGCGATCTTGCGATTTTAATCTTATCTGAGGGCGATTGCGTGTATAGTGGATTCTTTTATTGTGGTTTTTATTTTATTGAGGGTGTTATTCTGTCGTGGGTTTTTATTATATTTTATTGAGGTTTTATTTTTATTGTGGTTTTGTGGTTGCCGATATGTCGAAGCCATTGCGGAACGCTTCCGGGCGTTTCGTCCCAAAAGGCCCTTCTCAGGGCCAACCAAAAGGCCCTTCTCAGGGCCAACCAAAAGGCCCTTCTCAGGGCCAACTAAAAGGCCCTTCTCAGGGCCAACCCAAGGGCCCTTCTCAGGGCCATTTGGACGAGTGTTCGGCGTCGGAGGCCAGCCGCGCACCATCCGTGGCAGGCTTCTGCGGGGAGGACGAATACTCCGACTCGGACATGGGGTCCGTGGTCGGGGACTCGTCGTCCGTATGTGGCGTGGCTGCGGACCGCAGCCTGAAGAGGGCCTACCTGAGGCCCGGGTCCGAGGGATCGTCGGACTCGGCCAAGGGTAAGCCCAAACAAAAGAGGCAGGCAAAGATTGCTTCGCCTACGACTTCTCAGGCCCATGATGTGGGTCTGGCGGACGCCCAGCGTCAGCTCGGCTTGGCCAGACGGGCCGAGCTCGAGCTGGAGCTGGAGGAGAAGGTTGCCGCGAAAGAGAGGCAGGCGCGCGCAACCAAGGCGAGGGCCGGATACGGTTCGGCCCTCACCACTTTCGACGGCCTCTCTGTGGCGGAGCTGGCCCAGCTGGCGAAGGAGGACATGGAGGAGATCGTCGAGGTCGCCTCCAAGTCCTCCAACCTAAAGGGCCCTAAAAGGCCCTCAAATGCCGTGCAAGTAGCCTGCACGGCATTGTAGCGGAACTGACGCAGCGCACTGCGTCAGAGGAGACGCGGCAGCTGCAGGCGAGGGTGGACCGCCTGCAAGCGGAGGTCAGCCAGCTTCACAAGAAGCTGGCTGAGGCTACAGCCCCGCCAACGAAGGCCCCGACGGCAGCGGTTCCCTCCTCCTCCTCCTCCAACCTTGAGGAATTGTTCCGCAAGGTTGTCATGGAGGAGAGGGCGTTCACCCGTGCCTGCTTCGCGGGCATAGAGGACCGCCTCCTGCCCGAGCCGCGTCTCCGTCCCCCCCTAGCGGCGGACAAGACGCCGACAGTGGCTCCGGTTGCCTCGAAGCCCTCAAAGGGCAAGGGCAAGGGGAAGAAATCCCCGGGGGCTCTGCCTCCCCCCGGTACGAGTGCGGGCGCTCAGCCAGAGCCAGTTCCCAGTGCGGCACCCTCCCAGGTGCAGGAGGGAGACGCCCTCCTCCCTTCCACCACCCCAGCCCATCAGTCTTGGTCAGAGGTGGTTAGGAAGGGAAAGGGAAAGGGCAAAAAGGCGGCCCAGGCCCCGGCTGCCCCAGCGGCTGCCCCGGCAGGTGCCCCGGCGGCTTCCTCGGCAGCCAAAAAGGCCCCGAAGCTGGTGCCTCCAAAAACCGCGGCGGTCACGGTGACCATTGTCCCCGAGGCCGCCGAGAGAGGAGCAACGTACGAGTCCGTCCTGAGACGGGCTCGTGCCGTCACGGACCCCGCCGAGTTGGGGATCGGTGTTTGCCGCCGGACCCAAACCGGAGCTCGTTTGTTCGAGTTTCCGGGGAAGGACGGCGGCAAAAATGCGGACCTCTTCGCAGCCAAGCTGCGGGAGGTCCTTTCAGACGTGGCAAAGGTCGCACGGCCGACCAAAACCACCACAATTGAGGTGACCGGTCTCGACGACTCGGTCACCAAGGAGGAGGTGGTGGCGGCGATCGCAGTGGCCGGAGGCTGCGAACCCGCAGCGGTGCAGGCTCGGGCCATCAGGCCCGGCCGCGGTGGACTGGGCTGTATCCGGCTGGAGTGCCCAGTCACCGCAGTGCTGGCCGTCCAGGCAAAATGCCAAGGACGGCTTTTGGTGGGCTTTAGCCGGGCCGTGATCCGGGTGCTTGAGGCAGCACCGATGCGCTGCTTCAAGTGCTTGGGGATCGGCCACACCCGAGCCACGTGTCCGTCCACAGTAGACAGGGCGGACACGTGCTTCCGCTGCGGGCAACAGGGCCATAAGGCGGTCTCGTGCGAGGCCGCCAAGCCGCATTGCGCGGCGTGCGCCGACAGTGGTCGCCCTGCGGACCACGTGATGGGGGGGAGCTCATGCCGACCCCCCTCTAAGAAGGGCAAGCCGCAGGCGGCTATAAGCCGTCCTGCCGCTGCTGCCACCTCCCCCGCTGATATCCCATCAGCGGCGGTAGCCGAGGGTGATGCGATGGTCGAATAATGGGTACCGACCGTCGCATCCTGCAGGCAAACACCAACCACTGCCGAGCTGCCCAGGACTTACTGGTGCAGTCAATGGCCGAGTGGTTGGTGGATGTGGCAGTGGTGGCCGAGCCGTACTTCACTCCCAGCAATTGGCTGGGAGACAGTGACGGCTCGGTGGCAATCGCGGTGCGGTCTTCCACAGACTCCCCTCCCCTCTCGCTTTTAGAGAGGGGACCGGGATACGTGGCCGCCGCGTGGGGAGAGATGGCCCTTGTGGGGGTCTATTTCTCCCCAAACCGCCCTCTCCAGGACTTCGAGGATTTCCTCGGGGTCCTGACGGCGGTCATAGGCAGGGCGGCACCGCGTCAGGTCTCCGTCTTGGGAGACCTGAATGCCAAATCGGTGGTCTGGGGAACCCCGGCCACCGATGCTCGCGGACGGGCAGTCGAGTTGTGGGCGGCCACGTCTGGCCTCTCTCTCTTGAACAGGGGGAGCGTCCAGACGTGCGTGCGGCGGCAGGGTGGGGCCATAGTGGACCTCACCTTCGCCACGCCCGCACTGGCCGCCCGCATTCAGAACTGGAGGGCGGAA
>JADWQK010000779.1:0-21496 GCA_017933935.1 Sesamia nonagrioides
TTGATTTTGTTAAGATTATTAACATATTTTATTGATATTATTAACATTTCGTTAAGATTATTAGTCAAGTTAATGAATGAATGAAATACGAAACGTAATAAAGGATGAATTTGACCGTGTACGAAAAAAAGAAAGTATATATATATAACTTGGAATATTTCCAAGTTATATATACTTTCTAAGTATATTTTGGACACCAATGACTGATTATAAGATGATGGAAAACATCTTGAGGAAACCTGGAGTTTAGTCTGAAATCGCCAATCCGTATTGAGCAAGCGTGGTGATTACGCTCAATCCTTCTCCGTATGAGAGGAGACCTGTGCAGTGTGACGATTAAAGGTTGGTGATGATGACCTACATAAAGATATATAATTATTCTGATCTCAAGATGGGCCCCAATCCTGTATATTATAGAATTTTGTAGTGTATTTTACAAAATTTGTAATACACAACTTCTCAATTATGTGTCAGTAGTGTCTCAATAGAATAGTCCCAGTCGGACCTGCTGATCAAAAGACAGACTGACGTTTAGTTTGGGGATCACCGTTTAATGGCTATATATGAGTTACTTGATTATTAATAAATAGTTTTTAATCCATACTAATATTATAAATGCGAAATTATCTTTGTCCGTCTGTCTGTCTGTCCGGCTTTCACGATAAAACTACTGAACCGATTGTAATGAAATTTGGTACACAGATAGTCTAGAGCCCGAGAAAGGACATAGGGTACATAACATCCCGCTTTGACCCATAGTAGCAGAGCAGTAACAAAAAATGTTGCGAAAACGAGAGTAAACGCGGACGTACATATTGCTCCCATTATTTTAACAGGCGCTGATTTTATATCAACACGCGGACGGAATCGCGGACAGCAGCTAGTTTCTAATAAAAATACACCGTATTTTTATCTTCAAAGTTCATCTTCCATATCAATTGCCATTAAAAGAAAGGAAAAAAATATGTTTAATCAAGTGCTGCCCTCCTCACCAGTGTTTTCGTCAGGTCGTTGACCCACATTGCCTTAACATTGTGGAATTGTTACTCTAAACAAAAAAGGCAATTTCTCATCAACTCAAATTGTTTGTCAGTGGGTGTCGTATGGCTTACTTTTGGGATTATGATGAACTAGCTGCGATCCGCGGGTTCTCCTTCATAAGTTTAGATCGCGTAGTAACGTTGGGATAAAAGGTGAGATAATGTGTTAATCCTGGTTAGGGTATTCCTACTAATATTTAATACGAAAGTTGTAAATTATGTAAGTTGTATGTATTGTATGAATTAATCAATTTGTACATCATAAAATTTAATAATATTATTTTTTTATTTCGTTAATAATTACATTGGCATATTATTGGCATGCTGTATTTTTTTAGTGCATAGTTAGGCATTAATATTAGACTTTAATAAAATCCAATAAGTTAATGAGCATTGCGATCTGTAACCATCTTACCGTTAGCTACCTTGGAATGGTAGTGCCTCAGGGATGTTTGCAGATAATAATATTAATGCTTTTACGGCCATTATTAAGAGTAGATGCGCATCCCTAATGACGCGTGTCGCCGCAGTAACAACAGTATTCTCAGTGTGTTCGCGGATCGATGGGATTCTCCCATGTGGCAGAGGTGGATGCAGCTCCACGCTAAGTTTTAATTTAATTTTATGTACATATATTTGTGTCTGTAACCTACTAACACTAGAAGTTAAGTAAAATTGTTACTAACCTTATAGACTCCGGTCTGAAAAAGCTATTTCTATTCTATTCTATTGTCACTTATGACAGCTGACTCTAAATTCACTGCACCTAACTTCTTACGGCGATTTCTACATAATCGATGATTTCGATTTACATTCATACTTGGAGCAGGAATTTAAATATAGTCTTACTAGGTACTTACATTCCAACTAGGTGCTGGAATTTAAATATAGTCTTACTAGGTACTTACATTCCAACTTGGAGCTGGAATTTATATATAGTCGTACTTGGTACTTACATTCCAACTTGGAGCTGGAATTTATATATAGTCTTACTAGGTACTTACCTTCCAACTTGGAGCTGGAATTGAAACAATCTTATTAGGTACAGACTACCTAAAACATCTGATGGTTACTGGGAAGGTGGATAGACGACGTTCTAGAGGTGGCAGTCCAATAAGGTGTCGCATTAGACAGTAAAAGAAGAGGGAGGAGGGACACAAACAATTTAATAATATAATAAATAGCAAATAAAAATAAAAGTATAAAAATGATGAATGAAGGTGAAGTACAAGTAAAAACATAAAAAGGTACACTATATAATATAAAAAGTAAAGCTTCAAGTAACGGCCTCGGCGGTGGAGGGCCGCGCAGAGGGCCCGGCGGCTGAAGGTGGGTGAAGAGGGCCGGCGCAGATGCCCGACGGCTGAAGACAGGCGGTTGAGGGTCAGCGAAGAGGGCCGGCGCAGAGGCTCGGCGGCTGAAGCCCAGCGGCTGAGGGCCGGCGACAGCTGTAGGCAGGCGGTTGAGGGTCGCAGAAGAGTTGTAGAGGAGCGGGGCGGCCGAGAGGGCCGACAACAGCAGTGGGGATCCAAAGACTGCAGCGAAAAGCGGCTCCCGCGGCAGAGGTCCGGCTACAGCAGCGACGCCGCCATCAGAGGCGGTGGCGCCGCCAACAGAGACAGTACCAGGCAGCAGAAATATAGCAGGACCGGCCCCTGCAACGGAGAGCCGGCAGCAGCACGATAGGAGGGTCCTCTCTCCGCGAGGGAGAGGGTAACCCTAGGAGGGCTCTGCAGGGATAAAACACTCAATAAATAAACTAATAAACACATGTAAGCACCAGGCCGAAACTAAAGCTGAACTGTCCACGTTCTGCGAGGGCTTCCTAAGAAACCTCGCAGAACAGCATTCCACAAAATTTTGAATATTTGAATATTTAAAAGTAATATAAAATACCGTAAAGGAGTTCGGCATAACAAATCCGATAGAAAGATAGCGGGCAGTTAAGAATTTAGAAGAAAAAGGGTTGTCATAGAGACATAATCAACAGCGTTGTCAAAAACTGTCATAACAATGAAAATATTATTGTAAATATGTAAATATAAGTTTAATATTAAATTATAGCGTTGTGTTGTGTAGGAAAAATGAATACGGTACAGCACAGGTACAGCTTCTTACGCCTAGTTATCGCCAAGTCGCCGAAACTTAGGCTTGAAGTTGAGGACCGTGTCTGTAAGCAGAATAATGAGTCTTGGTGTAGTAAAATATTATCAGAACAGCGCCTCATAATACTGAAATGCGTATTATGACCTGCAGAAATGAATGATATATGAGTATGAAGAAGTAAGTATATGTAGGTTAATAAAATAACACTACATTTTCCCCCCGACCCTGGAAAAATTTTCACCTGGAGAAAATTTTGATAGAGAATTCCTAAAGGGACCGTAAAACTTCACTTCACAGATTCAGACATCCCCATTTACCCATTCATACTATCTCTGACAAGCAATCTTCTTCATACAGGTATGGGTGGAGTTCACAATCAATGACTGCCACTCATAGAAGTGAGTTTTAAAATGACGATAACGCTTATTTAAGGAGTTGTCAGCCGCTCCAGACATGGAAAAAAAAAAGACATTTGGTGTAGGCTTACTTAAGGAGTCACCAGCCGCTCCTGTATAGGCTTATTTAAAGAGTTGCAATCCGCTCCAGGAAGAAGTGAAGAGTGAAGCAAAACGCTCCAAGAAGAAGAAAGGGTGAAGCAAACCGCTCCAAGAAGAAGAAAGGGTGAAGCTGAAATGAAGGTGTAGGTGAAGCTGTGGAAAATTAGATTAATAAAGTGTGTTAGACAGTAGAAACAACGCTGTGAAAAGAAAATAAAATATTAGAAATTTCCTGTAAGGATAGAAAGAAAGGTTAGTATGAGAAAGTGTGAGATAGATGCCAAAATGTTAAGCCAAAGAATTGAGACACTAGATGAAGTGTTTTTTGGAATTTAGAAAGAAGGGAGTGGGAAAGAGCGAATTGGGCGCCAAACTGTCGCATTAGACAGTAAAAGAAGAGGGAGGAGGGACACAAACAATTTAATAATATAATAAATAGCAAATAAAAATAAAAGTATAAAAATGATGAATGAAGGTGAAGTACAAGTAAAAACATAAAAAGGTACACTATATAATATAAAAAGTAAAGCTTCAAGTAACGGCCTCGGCGGCGGAGGGCCGCGCAGAGGGCCCGGCGGCTGAAGGTTGGTGAAGAGGGCCGGCGCAGATGCCCGACGGCTGAAGACAGGCGGTTGAGGGTCAGCGAAGAGGGCCGGCGCAGAGGCTCGGCGGCTGAAGCCCAGCGGCTGAGGGCCGGCGACAGCTGTAGGCAGGCAGTTGAGGGTCGCAGAAGAGTTGTAGAGGAGCGGGGCGGCCGAGAGGGCCGACAACAGCAGCGGAGATCCAGAAACTGCAGCGAAAAGCGGCTCCCGCGGCAGAGGTCCGGCTACAGCAGCGGCGCCGCCATCAGAGGCGGTGGCGCCGCCAACAGAGACAGTACCAGGCAGCAGAAATATAGCAGGACCGGCCCCTGCAACGGAGAGCCGGCAGCAGCACGATAGGAGGGGAGAGGGTAACCCTAGGAGGGCTCTGCAGGGATAAAACACTCAATAAATAAACTAATAAACACATGTAAGCACCAGGCCGAAACTAAAGCTGAACTGTCCACGTTCTGCGAGGGCTTCATAAGAAACCTCGCAGAACAGCATTCCACAAAATTTTGAATATTTGAATATTTAAAAGTAATATAAAATACCGTAAAGGAGTTCGGCATAACAAATCCGATAGAAAGATAGTGGGCAGTTAAGAATTTAGAAGAAAAAGGGTTGTCATAGAGACATAATCAACAGCGTTGTCAAAAACTGTCATAACAATGAAAATATTATTGTAAATGTGTAAATATAAGTTTAATATTAAATTATAGCGTTGTGTTGTGTAGGAAAAATGAATACGATACAGCACAGGTACAACTTCTTACGCCTAGTTATCGCCAAGTCGCCGAAACTTAGGCTTGAAGTTGAGGACCGTGTCTGTAAGCAGAATAATGAGTCTTGGTGTAGTAAAATATTATCAGAACAGCGCCTCATAATACTGAAATGCGTATTATGACCTGCAGAAATGAATGATATATGAGTATGAAGAAGTAAGTATATGTAGGTTAATAAAATAACACTACAAAGGTGGACTGACCAAATTCGTTCATCTCTGAACAGCGGCATGCATGATGCTATACTCGCGGCCAGGGATCGTTACAGATGGCGAACTATTGTAAAGGAGAAGATAATTCCACAGGGACATCACGACCCTCAGTAATAAGGAGAACGACTTGAGGTGGAGGATATTAGATACAGACTACGGCACATCAAGGTATTACAGTCTGTCAGATCTCTTTATTAGATTTTCAACTTCATCTCTAAAGCACTAATGGTGGGTCTACACGATACCAACTTCACACGGACTTTCGTAGAATTTTGTCTGCGCAACAAATCGGTGCATACAAAAGTCTGTATAATAGAAAAGTCTGAGTGAAAAAAGTCGGAGACGAGCATAAAAGTTGGAAGTTTGTACGCATGTGTTGAAAACTTTCGAAAATTGGCATGCTCGGAGTAATTCAAGTCTGAGCCAATGATAAGTCTGCACAAACATCATGTCATCGCTCAAACTTATGATTTTTGCACAGACTTCACATTTCAATCAGACTTTAGATTTTTACTCAGACTTTTAGTTCGTACAGATATTTGTACAAACTTAAAGTCTGTATCGTGTGTCCCCACCATAAGGCCCAAGGTAAATTGCAATATTTGGCAGTTTCGGGTAGCTTCGGATACAACGAAATAATCAAAAATGTTTAGTAGGAACTGTCAAGTGCCATTTCTGGTACACGAATCAGCTACTTCGTCGTCTGTATTTATTACAGTGCACCGTTAGCAACCTACGCTTGTAACCCAAAATGTTGCAAACTATAATAATATTAGCCTTATATAGGGAGCTATCAGCTATCATTCTAGTATGCCTTTTTGCCTTATACATAATAACAAGTTTTTTTTTCCTATATTTTATTATCTTTGCTCCGCACTAGGATTTTTTTCTGTATCGTGGGTGCGGTTACAAACATATAGAGTCACAGACACAATCATCCTGACCCGGAACAACTAAGTAAGTAAGAACTGAACAAACTGTAAGTTATACAGTATGTTAAATAACAGAGGGCGTTCCCTTAAACTCGTTAATATATATCATTAATAGATTAAAATAAAAATATCAGCATAGAAAAATAAGCATAAAAAAATCAGAATAAAAAAAATTCTAATTGGAAATAAATTTGAAACCTCCTGTTTTAAATCAAAATAGTAGTCGTCATGTATAAATAAATTGCGACGTTGCCGTCTTTCATGTTCGCGTGTACAGTGTGTTTCTTTTACATGTCAATTTAAAATTTTTATTGAATATTATCATATTGGAAAAAAATTTAAAACATTTTGTTTTCGAATGGAAATATTTTTTTTAGCGTGTATGTATGCTATACTATTTCGGGTTAACGGGGACGCCCTCTGTTAGTTAACATACTGTATAAATATTAGTTCCGTGTGAGATCGAACCCGCGACACGCAGCGCAGCAGGCAATAACTTGACCACTGCTCTAACTGTGCAATCAAATATGTTATAATGTAGTGTTATGTAATTTACCTACATATACTTACTTATTTATTTATATTCATACTCGTATATCATTCATTTCTGCAGGTCAAAATATGCATTCCAGTATTATGAGGCACTGTTCTGATAACATTTTACTACACCACGAGTCATTACTCAGCTTACAGACACGGTCCTCAACTTTAAGCCTAAGTTTCGGCTACTAAGCGATAACTTAGCGTAAGAAGCTGTACCTATGCTGTGCTGTATTAATTTTTCCTACTCAACACTATAATTTAATATTCACATAAAACTTAATTACAATAATATTTTCATTGTTATGACAGTTTTTGACAACGCTGTTTGATTATGTCTCTATGACAACCTTTTCTTCTAAATTCTTAACTGCCTGCTATTTGCTAACTAGCGCTTGACCGCAATCCCGCCACATCTATATACCTATTTTAAAATGTAACTTGCCTTCTCTTTTGAAAGTTATATAACCAGTTCCTGATTCACCGGACTAAATCACAAATTCCTAATAATCAAAAATACATTATTCGAAAATACAAGGAAGATTCCAGGACACGAGAAAGTAGGTTGATTCACTATCCAGATGTACAGTCACCAAAGGTGATAAGTATCCAAGGTCGTCGGATATAGTGGAAGTATACTAAGAAACCGATCGATATTTTAGAATGAAAATTAGTTTGATAAAACAATTTTTTAAATTAAATATTTTTTTCCCCGAAAACATCAGTCCCTTTATTTATTTTATTATTTATGTACACACAATAAAATACATAAAAATACGACAAAATTAAGATCTGAGTACAAAGGTGCTGCTTATTTCTTAAGAAATTTCTTCCAGCAGACCTGCGAAAGGAGAAGTAAAACAGTAATGTAGACAATAGTGTGGTAGAACAAGAAGGAAATAGAATATGACTATGATACGTATAAAAGTAATAACATTAAATATACCTAAAGTAATAATATTAAACATAAAACCAAAAACACAACAATCCTTTCTTAGTAACCGTCAACTATATTCGACTACCCTCGTAACTTATCACTTTTGGTGACTTCTTCTTCAGCCTATTGAGGACCACTGCTGGACAAAGGCCTCCCCCAAGGTTTTCCATTACATTTGTTGCCATAATCCCCGCTCTTGGCAGATAGGTTGGCGATGGCAGTAATTTGATTTTCCACAGGAGAAGCGTTGATGCCCGCTTCTCTGGTGAAAGCACCCTTAGTCGCCTCTTACGACACCCACAGGAGGATATGGGCTGGTATTATTCTAAGCCCGGTACCACATGGAAGACTTTTGGTGACTGTATACGGCTAAATACTACATCAGCTTAGAAATTCTAATCTATAATTAACATACAACATTTTTAACACTTAATAATCGGAAACACCGCCGCTGGCAAATTGCGTCTCGGGCATTGTCTGTTACGGTTCTAACCTCAACGGTGGTCTTACCATCAGACTTCAATTTAAGTGTCTTCAAGGCTAGAATGAATAGGGTCTTAAAAAACTAGCGCGCTTTACCATCATAGATTGCATCACTGCTTACGATCAGGCGGTATTGCGCTCAAGCACTTGATTAAAACGTTAAACAAAAATACAATTTATTGGATATTATTCAGGCCACTAGTTGAACGACCGTTGTTTAGGTGGTTAAGTAAACGGCTAATTAAAGAAGTTGTTTCCTACATTGAGACCAGCACCCTAATTATGTAACACACTATTACTATCAGTTGGAATACTTTCGAAGCATATTTCTAATCCATTGCTCCATATGTCCGAAATCGTACCTGCTCAACAACGTAAATAACACAATGAATGTTGTTGAATTATCAAAATGAAACCCATTGCTACTGATAATGTGCTACGCCAATACCCTGCAGGAGCTTTCCAACATTCCTATCTATCTATATAATCCGCGCAGATAATGAAAAGATCTGTAAATGGCGTCCGCTCGCATGCGTTCTCACTCACTCGCTATCGCTGTCTATACTCACACAGTGAAGTAAGCGCGGCAAAAAAATAATCATCGATCAGGAATTCAGAATTCGCTTTCCAAACTACTGAAGCTACTTTGATGCACTCAGAGTTATCGTTAATTTAGTTCCGCTAAAGTCTGTGTTATTTTATTCTTTTTGTTGATATTGTTGTCTTTGTTGAGTTGGAACAATTAAACTCAACAAAAGCAAACACAACAAAAAACAAGTAAAATGTCATATTTACGTTGTAAATAACAATATTTACAACGTAAATTTGACATTTTACTATCTTAGCTTTTGATTTGTGATTGAACAATGGCATGTTTTGTCAACCGTACCATAAGTATCCGCCGCCATTTTCAGATCTTTTCTTTATCTGCGCGGGTTATCTATACTTAATATATAAAGCTGAAGAGTTTGTTTGTTTGTATGTTTGTTTGTTTGAATGCGCTAATCTCGAGAACCACTGGTCCGATTTGAAAAGTTCTTTTTGCGTTGGATAGCCCATTAATCCAGGAAGGCTTTAGGCTATAAACCAATACGAGCGGAGCACAACTAACTCCACGCGAACGAAGTCGCTGGCGGCCGCTAGTACTAATATATTATAAAGCAGAAGAGTTTGTTTGTTTGAACACGCTAATCTCAGGAACTACGGGTCAAATTTGGAAAATTCTTTTTGCGTTGGATAGCCCATTAATCCAGGAAGGCTTTAGGCTATATAACATCCCGCTGCGACCAAAACGAGCGGAGCATATAAAAAAAACATATCGAAACCTACGCCGGTGATACCGCGCGGTGTAGCTAGTGTTGGAATCAAACTGGTCTACAGCTGATAGTTATTGTGAATTTCGGTCGTCAAAATGTCAACGTGTATTAAATATCTTCCTGATATATTCGAAATGTACCGGTCTCTTTGCAAGGCCGCTATCAAACAGCGATCTAATTCCTTGCATGCATTAAAATAGAGGACTGGCTCTGATTCAGAGATATCATAGAAAAAGAAGGTAAATGTCAAGGTACAGTAGTTCTTAGCCGATATTTCAAACAATTTATAGGCTTAAATTTTTTTTTAAATCGCGTCGCATTTTTCTCCAATCAGATGGGATTGGTTGTCAAGTGAGCTTTTACTGAGAACAAATTATTGCAACTTTATTAAATAAAATATTATTTATCACACAATTTAAAACTAATTTGACAAGCAACGGTTCTATTTTGCTGTTATATCTTAATACTCATGTTAAATTAATTTAAATTGAAATTCAGATTTGATATTCGTAGGTACTAAATGAAACGGTATCACTAATAACAAAGCTTGCTGTCTCGATCGTTAATATTTTTTCAACACACTTGCTCATAAAGTGGCTCTATGGTCACCGCAATTAGGCACACCCATTATCAAACTGTGACAAATAAAAAACTATAACTCACTAGTGAGTTATAGATAATAGAAAATCCATAACTCACTAGTGAGTTATAAATATATTTTTTAATTTAATTGGTTGTTTGCTCAATTTGCCAGTGCATTGCTTTACACTGAGCAGGCAAAGGTATCTTCTTGAATTATCTTATTATAAAATGCAATGCAAAAATAAAATACGTCTTCACAAAATGGCGTCTTCCCGCCATCTTTTATTAAATTTAATTGGTTGAGTAGCTTTGTTCAAAAGTATTTATTAAAAAAAAAAGAAAACTTGTTCAATAGAACAAATAAATTAATGTTCCTATTGCTCATTTCATGCAACTTCTTATATAAATAGATAATTTTAACTCGTACGTGTTTAATAAATAAAACTTTCACTCACATATAACTTTTGTTTTCTATGTAATAAGAGTTTAAATTCCCCCATTTTGTACGTGGCAGTATAGGCGCAAAACATACGCGCGGAAAACAAAAAAAAAAACCTCACTCCTTTAGTCTGTGGCCGATTGCAATGCGGGCACATAGGAAAACTGATTATTTTTCCCGCGATAGTGAAACATTTTTCACAACTCGATTTCACTCTTGCAATTAATATTATAGTTATTTATTAATTAAAATGTCTACAAGTACTAGTTGCGAAGAAAATGATTTATGTTGTACACCGCCCGATATAAGATGTGAAGCCCTTAACGGTATGCAAAGTTTACTACCTGAAAACTCCAAGGAAAAATATCTAATATCGTACCAAAATTTCATAAAATGGCAAAACAGCAAGAATACGCAGTCTTTTTCAGAAAATGTGTTCATGGCGTACTTTAAAGAATTATCTTCTAAGTACAAACCTAGCTCTTTGTGGTGTTTATACTCAATGTTAAAAAGTACAATGTGAACAAAGAATGGAGTGGTCTTGAAAACATACTCTAATTTGTCAGCTTATCTAAAGAGACTATCCGATAGATTTAGAAGCAAGAAATCAAAGGTTTTGTCATCTGACGATATTGAAAAATTTATAAAAGAAGCTTCAGATAACCAATATCTGGCTACTAAGGTTAGTTAAATTAATTTTAAATAAGTATCTACGCGACTTCAGCCTGTGTCGTGTGTTCAATTTAATTATTGTTTCTTTTTTTCAGGTTGCTTTAATATTTGGTGTAACAGGTGCCTGTAGGATACAAGAATTAACAAATATAACCGTAAAAAACATAGAGAACCATGGCCAGATGCTTTTAGTGAAGATACCTATCACGATCACGATCAATACCGAGGTCATTCACCATACACGGTCCATTCTATGAAATTGTTAAGAAGTATGAAAGTACTAAATAAAATGAATTTTTGTTTTTATTTTATTCACAAGTGTGTTGAAAAACGTCGTATGATACACGTGTGTATTGATGATTACCGTCCTCGGCTCTCTTAAGACCCTCGCCTACGGCTCGGATCTCAATAGCGCCTCGGAGGTAATCACCAATGTTACACACTAGTACCATAATGTACTATTAATATGGTATGGTAAAGTATAAAATACAGCTAAGGAAGCTGACTCCAACATAATTAAGCAAAGTCTATGGAGATTAAATAAAGTATTCAATATAGAAATGCTCTAAGTGGTAAATAACAAGGTTTGGGCCAAGATGAGGTTACCTGCTGAAACAAACATACTTTAGGTGAGCAGCTCAGTTGACGGAGTCAACTATAACTGGGTTAAAATGGTCAAATAAGCAGTCACTTCATGTAACTGGTAACCAGACACATTCTTTTAGTTTGGAATTTAACCCTAAGGGCTCCCGCTCACGGACCACCAGCCACAACCACAAAAGGCCGCCATCGGCATACTTCCTGTAGTTTTCATATATTTTATATAGAGTCGCCGCACACGGTTGCATGCCGGTGGCATCATCGGCCCGCACCGACCACTAAACGCCGCCCTACGCCACTGGCGCGAGCCCCCACCCCTTTCTCCCTTATCTCGCCTCCCTTGCCTGCATGCATTGGTTAAGAAAAGTAGGACCGAACCACCGCAAATGTCGACCTCCGGCCACAAGTGTAGCAAGTATCATCATCTCATGGCGGCGTTTGTGGCTGTGGCGGGTAGCATGTGTGCGGCTACACATACATGATAGGAGGGAAAAACATAGATTGAAGGATCCAACTTCGAGAAAGAGGTTGGGTAGGAATTGTCAAATCCAACTCGGCTGGGCCGCTTTCGAGAAGCTACGCAGAATCTTCTCATCCAAAATACCGCAGTGATTCGAGACAAAAGTCTTCGACCAGTGTGTGTTGCCAGTGATAACTTATGGAATTAAGACGTGTTCGCTAACTATGGGCCTTATAAGATGGTTCATGGTCACTCAAAGGGCAATGGAGAGGAGAGGATATCGAGAAGAATGAGAATACCCGACATAGCCCGAAGAACTGCTACACTATTGGCAGTGGGCCGGGCACATTGCCCGTAGGACGATGGGGCCGACGGGTTCTCGAGTGGCGACCACGCACCGAAAGACGCAGCATGGGAAGGCCCCCGACAAGGTGGACCGACGACCTATTGAAGGTCGCGGAAAACCGCTGGATGCGGGAACCGGTCGTAGTGGAGATCCTTAGGGGAGGCCTATGTCCAGTGGACGTCTTTCGGCTGAAATGATGAATGATGAAGGATGCAGATTGATTGACAGATCACTTAACTCGGATACATATATTAGTTTTTCACAAGAAACAACAAACCTTTCTGAATGACGCACGCTGATATAAAGACAAATTAGGACACGATCTCTTACCACTTAAACTAAAAAAAGGATAATAATTTTAACGAAGTGGGATTTCCCTACTAAAATTCTTGTTTCGGTAAATGATACGTCATTAGAACCAAACATTCAAATGCTTAGGAATTTAGAATGTACAGTCAAGACCAAAAGTCGAGTTGCAATCTCACAAAACTATGGCCAAGCAATACTAGTTGTAGTTACGACCTTCTTCTATAATAAAGTTTGATACACACTCATACACTTTGACAACTTGCTGCCCGCTTATGATTGTTAGGTACTACTTACTAATTTCAACATCCATAGTAACTGTTTCAATGGCCTAACGGTTTTCGCCTTGATAGGCGTTCAAGGTGGTTCGAGTTCAAATCTAATAACTTACAAAATATTTTTTAAATGTTTATTGGTGAGTTATGAATGCTGACAACAAAAATATCTAAAAATACCGATCCGCAACTTAAAGATGATACTTTCTTTTAAGATTTTTTCTATATTAGAGTCATTATAAAAAGATGACGGTAGACTTGAAAGAATCTGAATCACTCCTTCACAAAAAATATTCCGCTACCTACAATAACTATTATTAGCTACAATAACTCAAATAATATTACTTAGCTGTTGTTGGTTGGTGAACATATAGTTACTAGTTTGTGTTATTAGTTTTACTTTTTAATCAATATGCAGGCATATGCAGCAATATATCTCAAATATCATATGAAACCGGCTTTTGTGTAAGTTGTTTTTATTATTATTTGTGTTAAGGTGCAAACTAATCGCTTGTTAAGTGTAATAAAATTGTTATTGTTTTAGAGAAATACTGTAAGCCGTTGGAGGTCAAGGTCAAGAGGTTGGAGGACGAAGGTAGCTGTCGAGACAAGTGAAACGAAACGACAATATTTACCGTTGAATAAACTTTTAAATCTTGCGAAGAAGGGAGGTTGCATTCGTGGTTTAAAAATAAACTGGCGCGACTGGTGGAGTCTTATCGAGCTAAACAAAAAAAAAAAACTATTTATAACAATCACAGTGCAGAAGTGTCCTACAGAGTGTTTTAAATATATACCATTATATATCTTAATAACGGACTCTAAACCATCTCTAAAGTAATTTAGCTAAGTGACAGTAATATGTTCCGTTGGCTTAATGGCTAACAGATGTCGCCTTTTGCAATTTCAATACAAATTACTTTTGGTAAATTATAAAAACAATAATTTCGGAATTCGATAAGAAATACGTTCGTTTACTTTTGAACTAAGAAAGCGCTTGAAGATTATAATATCATGCCATCAAACTCCAAAAAAGTCACTGCAGGATGACAGCACTAGTACCATGCTATACACGCAAAAAAATTGTAAATGTAATAAGCACTATTTTGTGTTTTAGTATAGATTATTTTATGATTGCACTAATATTCAGGTTAAGCTTCAATCCTCTTTTCTTTAAGAAAATGAATAATTAAGCTATAACCTCTTTAATCATAATATATGTATAATATTATAATTTTCATATCTAACAACCAAAAATGTTTTTTGTATTTTTTACCATAACAATATCATAAGTTTGTCAAGGATTACTTTTATATAAAATATTACAACGCTGCCGTTTCAACATTTGTTTCATTTGTTAGTATAAGTATATCTATACCGAATAATATATAACTTTATAGTTTATTGCATTATAATATGCTTATTGTTTTATTTGTATATATTTTTTATTATATTACCTCTATAGTAAACTAAAATATATAATAAAAACCTTTTTTGGGATAAATATTCAATAAATTTTCCTATTCTTTTAAATATTATTTGCAAACATTTTTACTTTAAAATACAAATCAATGATCATAATTTTAAATTATATGAAACAACAAAAAGATTTGCCTTTATTAAGGATCGAACCCACAATCGCTCGCTTATGATAGCACCATTGTTAAGTGCGGCCGCTAATTTAACTTCAAATGAAGTAACGAAATTTTGCATTACTTTAAAGAAAGACGAAGACTGCGATAAAAAAATAATGCGGTAGTGTGCGTGGCCGGTTTAGCGCAGGCGACAGTAGTCTTTAAGGTGGGAATGGACTTCTACAGCTGATAGTACATCTGTGAACGTCGGTACATTCTTCACAATCAGTCAAACTTTAATAATTTTTCAACTGTCTCTGTATTAAGGTTCAAGCTTGATTGCGAAAATATACTTAGGTACGTGTAAGTTGAACTGTAGGTACCTATTTCGGTAAACACAACGTATACTTTTTACTGTCCCACTTCTGGGCAAAGCCCTACCTCAACTGTTTCCCGCAATACATTATAAAATTCTTTCCGACGGATTTCAGTCATGGTGGCCAAGCCCAACGGAGATTATATAGTCAAATTCGCAAGATAGGTATAGTAGATACAATTCACATGTGTGTGCGCAAACGCATGTGGACACTCTGTCATTCTAACCAACTAATGTTTTTTTCTTTATATAATTATAAACTAATGCTTTACCGCAATCCCGCCAGATAGTAAGCAGTGATGCAATCGATATTGGCAAAGCGCGCAAGTTTAGTAGGAGTGGATAGGAAGGAAGACGAGGTGACACAATGTTAAGCCCAACAACACGACCAACGATGCTGCGCCAGTGGGAGATCTGGAGACCCTCCACGACCAAACTCCCGACACAACAACATTTGGCGCATCGTATCCGGCACACATCGAAACACAACTGCTGAAACCCATCCTCCGTACGGCTTCACCAAACATCATGCCAGAAGACGACGAATCGCATGGCGGCAATACTTGGTCTGGTGGTTGGTACCTTCTGCCGGCAGCCGATGTTATGTCCTGCCACCGAAAAAGTTATGAAATGACTTCACGCTCACAACTTTTTATAAATAAGCTGTCATAACATTTTATGCCTCCTGCCTCCCAGCCACTGCCCGGCTGGGTCTGTTAGACTTACTAACGAAAAGCCACATCAGTGTTCCATCTCACATCGACGCCAGGGGTCTCGGGAATTAACCATACTTTCGCGACCCCCGACTGGTGCTGCTGACCTTCTAGGGTTTTTAGAATGAGGTGTTTGTCTGTCTCCCACTGCGACGTCTAAGAACATTTCGTGCTGCCACCTCAGTTCCTGATTTCTGGATATATTTAGGGGGGTTGGAAGGAAGATTTCCGAGCCCACTTGACCTTACTTTTCACTCTGAGATTTTTACGGAATCTACCGGTGGGTAGAATGTTTAGAGAAGAAGGTATTACAACAGTAAAATATACACCTATCAAAGTTAGGATTTTCAGACACAACCTAATAAAATATAAAATAAGCTAATAATATATAGGTATCATAAAATTTCCTCGGCGGTAGGCCATAACATCGGCTGCCGGTAAAAGTTACCACCCACCAGACAAAGTCTTGTCGTCAAGCGATTCATCGATGTCTGGTGAAGCCGTACGGAGGACGCCGCCTCATAAACTAGCGCGCTTTACCATCGACGATTGCATCACAGCTTATCTATTATGAGATGATTAATCTCGATTTAAATAATATCAGATACAAGAAAACGCGACCTCATGTTCAATATATTTTATATTTTTTTGACTAGACAAGATAACAGCTCTGTTTCTATGGTGACACACATTGCACTACAAAAAGTTTCTGTACATAAACTTTAACACCTTCTCTCAATGTAGTCCCATAATATCCACAAGCTTACGAAGCCTAGCCCTGGGAAATGGCTTAGTTAGAAGATCCGCTAATTGAAGCTCGCTTGTTACCTTCTTTATTAGCAGCTCTCCATTAGTCACGTTAAGGTGGGAGGCCACAACATCAGCCGCCGGCATAAGTTACCACCCACCAGACAAAGTCATGTCGCCAAGCGATTCGTCGTGTTCCGGCATGATGTCTGGTGAAGCCGTACGGAGGACGGGTCTGAGCAGTTGTGTTGCGATGTGTGCCGGGTACGATTTGCCAAATGTTGTTGTGTCTGGAGTTTGGTCCTGGAGGGTAGCGGGATCCGAAGCACGGTGCTCCGCTGGCCGACCGCAGGTAGTTGGGGGCCCAAGTAGTGTGCCAGCCACACACGAAAGGCTGCCCCGCCAACTGCGAAAAATCCCAGGGTGGCCCCATCGTGCCGGTTGGCGACCGGACGAGAGGACCCGATGGCGATCCCTGGGGGGGTTCGGGCGTCCCCGCAGTCTCCAGATCAACCTCCCTTTGGCGCGGCATCGTTGGTAGTGTTGTTGGGTTTAACATTGCTTCACCTCGCTCAACTGCCGTCTTCCTTCCTATTCACTCAATTTAAAACCAATGATGAAAAGTACAAATAAGAAAAGTAGGTGTGCACAACGGGCGCACGTCCTCTCGTTTAAAGTGCACCTCTCAAACATTCGAGGTCTGCACTCCAATATCGATGCAGTCCACCACCACCTTGAGACTGAAAAGCCTCACCTGCTTTTCTTGACGGAGACCCAGATCAGATGTCCGTCTGATGCGGCATACCTCAACTACCCGGGATACTCTTTGGAGCATCATTTTCTGCAGCGTGCTGGGGTCTGTGTGTATGTCCGCAATGACATCTGTTGCCGGCGTCTCCGTCACCTCGAAGACCCTCATCTATCGACCTTATGGCTGTTGGTTGACACTGGTGTAGACAAAATTGTCTACACCTGTGTCTACCGATCGCACAGCGGTGATCAGGAGGCAACTCGGTTATTCGGCCACCTCAGTGAGGCTGCTGACAATGCGCTGCATCGGCACCCTGACGCTCAGTTCGTCGCTCTGGGGGACTTCAACGCCTGCCACCAGGACTGGCTCTTCCCATACCAGAGGACCGACCACGCTGGGAGAGAAGCGCGAAACTTCGCGCTTTCTATGGGCCTTTCCCAGCTGGTAGAGCAAGCGACTAGGGTGCTTGATGTAGTTGGCCAGACAGCCAACTGTTTGGACCTTCTGCTGACCACTGATCCGGACAGATGTGTTGTAACAGTTTCCTCACCGTTGGGAACTTCAGACCACTGTCTGGTGAAGTCTGTGTCATCCTTCTCCCCTCCAGATCACGACTCTCGTGGTGAACGGAGATTGTGGCGATACAAGTCAGCAGATTGGGATGAGATGCGCCACTTCTTTGCGTCTTATCCTTGGCAGCAGGTCTGCTTCTCTTCTGACAATCCGTCGAGCTGTGCGGACGCTATAACCGATGTGGTGCGTCAAGCTATGGAGTATTTTATCCCCTTCAGCGACGTGCCCGTCGGTGGCTCAGCTCGCCCATGGTTCAATGCCGATTGTGTCCAAGCTGAACAGCATAAGCACGCGGCATTTCTCACCTGGGTTGACGCTCGTGACCGCAGAGCTCCGGATCTAAGCTCAAAGAAGAGAGCCTTTAACCGTGCTGCCAAGTCCTACAAAAAGGCGCTTAAGAGGGCTCACTTCGACCGTATTACCCATATTGGCAACAAGCTATCTGCGCAGCTATCCGGTAGCAGATCTTTTTGGTCCCTTGCCAAATCGGTCGAGGCGAACTTCTGTCGACCCACACTGCCTCCGCTGGTGAGGCCTGATGGAACACTGGCCCATACGGCGAGAGAGAAAGCAGGTCTCTTTGCATCTCTCTTTGCCCATAGTTCGCGTCTTGATACTGGCAGTGCTACTCCACCTAATTTACCTCATTGCGGAGCTTCAATGCCGGAGGTTCGCATTAGGAACAAGGAGGTCCTGAGAGCACTGTGTCGTCTGGACGTGAATAAGGCTAGTGGTCCAGATGGTATACCAGCGATTGTTCTTAAGGCATGTGCGCCCGAGTTGTCTCCTGTATTGACGCGCTTGTATCGCCTCTCATTTAGAACAGGTATAGTGCCCAAGTCTTGGAAGCTTGCCAACGTGCAGCCTGTGCCCAAAAAGGGTAGTCGTGCCGATCCTACCAACTATCGGCCGATTTCGGTAACCTCCATACTCTGCAAGATTATGGAGCGTGTATTGAATTCGCGCCTCTTGGCTTACCTGGAAGGTAACGATCTCCTCAGCGACCGACAGTACGGTTTTCGGCGCAATCGGTCAACTGGGGACCTACTAGTGTATGCCACTCACTTGTGGGGCGAGGCCCTCGAGAGAAATGGGGAAGCGATTGCCGTCTCCCCTGATGTCTCGAAGGCCTTCGACCGGGTATGGCACGCTGGCCTTTTGAGTAAGCTTCCAGCGTACGGCGTTTCCGCTGGCCTGACTGGCTGGGTTAAAGACTTCCTGACTGAACGGTCCCTCCGAGTTGTTGTCGACGGACGCTCATCGGAGCCCATGTCGACCAATGCCGGTGTTCCTCAGGGGTCTGTTCTCTCTGCAACTCTGTTCCTGCTGCATATTAATGATCTGCTGATGCCTGGTATCTATGGGTATGCAGATGACAGCACAGTTGTGGAGAGATATCTGCTGGAAGCTCGGGCTAGTAAGGAGGCAATCTGGTCCGAAAGAGAGGCTATGGTCGAGCGTACGAGTGCTGCACTACAGGCAGTCTCCGAATGGGGCAAAGCCAATCTTGTAGCATTCAATGCCGCCAAAACACAGGCGTGTCTTTTCACCGCCAAAAGGAGCCTGTTCACCTTGGCTCCTACTTTTCAGAATGTATCCTTGGAGTGCACCAACCGCCTTCAGCTTTTGGGAGTAGAGATTTCCTCGAACCTTAACTTTGGGCGGTTCATTGAGTCCAAGGCCAGGGTGGCTGCTAGAAAACTTGGCGTTATCGCAAAGGTCCGGCGGTACTTCACACCGGGGCAGCTTCTAATGTTGTACAAAGCACAGGTCCGCTCGTGTGTGGAGTACTGCAGCCACATTTGGGCTGGTGCTGCGAAATGTCACCTGGATACTTTGGATTCAGTGGAGAGGCGTGCGAAGAGGCTGATTGGCGACCCAGACTTAACTCGAAACGGTCTCCAAAGCCTGGAGCACAGGCGTAGAGTAGCCAGCCTTTCGGTCTTCTATAGGTTGCATTCTGGTGAGTGTGCAAGGGAATTGCATGATTTAATTCCCCATCACCGTTCCACCATCGGACGACCCGTCGTACGGCGAGTTTCCACCCTTACGTTGTTGATACCACTGCGACCCGGACGAAGCGTTTCGCTTCCTCTTTTATACCGCGTACATCGAGGGACTGGAACAATTTTGCCAGCGACGGTGTTTCCATCACATTACAATTTGAGTGTCTTCAAGGCTAGAGTGAATAGGTTCTTAATAAACTAGCGCGCTTTACCATCAATGATCGCATCACTGCTTACCATCAGGCGGGATTGCGGTCAAGCGCTTGTTTATATCTTATAAAAAAAAAAAAAAAAAAAATCTGGACGAAGCTTTTCGTCTTGTTTTTTAAACCGCGTAAATCGAGAGATTGGAACAATTTGCCAGCGGCGGTGTTTCCGTGTGACTACAATTTAAGTGTCTTTAAGGCTAGAGTAAATAAATATACTCTTAATAAACTAGCGCGCTTTATCATCAACGATTATCTCTTAGCTGCCACGCCGTATTTTAATTTCTGAATTGTTTTTTGTGTGTTTTCCATATGGACGCTCTCAGCGTACAATATGTTTCTGCATCGTTCTCACACGGTTGATTTCAACATGAATGATGTAATCAAATATTTGTAACAATAGCTTGAAAATTTAAAGAGTGTCCATGGAGTTTCTTGCCCGTTCTTCTCCATAGGTACCTACTCTTTGGAATGGGCGACTAGCTTCATCTTATTGACTGACCGACCTTCTGACAATTCAAAAGTGCCTGTAACTGGTTTATTTGAAATAAATGATTTGATTTGATTTGATTACATCACTGCTTACCATCAGGCGGGATTGCGGCCAAGCATTAGTTTATAATATAAAAAAGAACGCCCATTATAATAAAGAAGACCCCAAAATAAATTGGGATATGGATACATCGATTCATTTTATATACCTTTGTGAAGTTCGAGAAATTATTTTTTATTAAATTATCATAATACGCTAATCAAGACTGTAAAAATGTTCCCATAAGTCCATAACTATATCTACATGGATATACCTACATACTGAATGCACCTAGCCACGGGGCGCTATGTCCTGGGGATTCGAATTCGAAAAGGGTGGTTCGATTAGATTAGACTTCCTCATTAACTACTTTTTAACTATCTCTCTACTACTAACTACTCTTTAACTACCTTTTAAATCATCATAATTTTATTATAACTATACTTGATTAGTGAATGTTAAGATTGTGCTGTTTATAGCGTACTGTCAGTCCTTCTACGCGTGCAGTCTGTGGGTTAACTATACGCAGCGGATATACCACGATCTGCGCATCCAATATAACAACGCGTGACGGGTGCTGATGGGACTGCCGCGATACTGCAGCGCCTCTGCAATGTGCAATGACATCCTGCCTGCTACGTGGAGGCCCCGGGTTCGATCCCCGGCCAGGTCATGATGGAAAACGATCTTTTCCTGATTTGCCTGGGTCTTGGATGTTTATCTATATATGTATCTATTATAAAATATATAGTATCGTAGAGTTAGCATCCCATAACACAAGTTTCGAACTTACTTTGGGGCTAGCTCAATCTGTGTGATTTGTCCGTATGAAAAAAAAAAAAAATGTTTGCGTAGGCTGGTACGGACGGCTTTGCGGCCACCATACGCAAACGATGCGCTTCTATCTTA
>JADWQK010000655.1:0-34391 GCA_017933935.1 Sesamia nonagrioides
ATCGAATCAGAAATGAGGAGATCCGCAGAAGAACCAAAGTCACCGACATAGCTCTGCGAGTCGCTAAACTTAAGTGGCAGTGGGCAGGGCACATTCCTCGTGGAACCGATGGCCGATAGGGCAGTAAGGTTCTGGAGTGGCGGCCACGTACTGGAAGACGCAGCGTAGGGAGGCCCCCAACAAGGTGGACCGATGACCTGGTGAAGGTCGCGGGAAGCCGATGGATGCGGGCACCACAAAACAAGTCAGCGTGGAAAGCCTTGGAGGAAGGCATTTGTCCAGCAGTGTACATCTATAGGCTGAAGAAGAAGACATATAAGTCAGACGTGGACTAATTTGACAGGACTAAACTAATATTAATCTTCTGTCCTTTTCTTAACGAATTAAAAAGAAAAAGATGCACTAAACTCCTGTCAAATTAGTACGTGCTTGACATACTTTTAGACGCCATGTTTTGATCACGTCTAAACTGTCTATGGAATGGGGGTTTGGCGGGAATGTCAAGATGAGTGTCACGCTCATTTTTCATTGGACTTTTAAACTTATTTATAGAGTCGTTTACTAAATAAAAACGCGTGATTTATGTAGTAAAAAGTGCATTCAGTGAATAATTCAAAAAGAACAATGAAATATTGTAGCATAGTGGCCTCATCATGTCTTTACGCTAAACCGCTCCTTATCGTCCAAACGCGTAAAATGAAAGGAGTTAGTTTAGGTTAAGTTATGCTAGGATAAGTTAGGATAAATTAGGATAAGTTAGGATAAGTTAGGATAGATATTTAATGAAGAAAAAAAATTACTGAAAACTTGGCTGTATGGCGTACTATGCCTTTGCCTTTTCCATTCGCCCGAACGGAAAGAAATGAACCAAAAAAAAATGTCTATGGAATATTTTAATTTGACAGAACTTAACTACTATATTGGCGCCGATTCTTTTGTTTACAAACAAACTAAGTTTAAGTTAAGTGCATTTTTCTTTATATTTCGTTAAAAAAAGTATAGAAGATAACATTTTAGTTTAATCCTGTCAAATTAACATACTCCATTGACAGGTTAGACGCGGTTACAAACATGGCGAACAAAAATACGTCGGTTAACGTCAAGCGCGGAGTAATTTGATAGGTGTACACTAACATTTTATTTTCTGTCCTTTTTTGAAATTGAAAGAAAAAGATGTACCTACTGTACTTTATTTTGATTGTTTCTAAAAAAAGCAATTCGGGTCATTATATATTATACTTATCTTGCACCAGTGTATCGAACTTAAGTCGACTTATCTTGGATCTATGAACTTTTCTATTATAAACTAATGAGCAGTTTTCCGATAGGTTAGTTTCAAAAATCATCAAGAGATGGCGCTACCGTTCCTTTTGATATTTTTTTGTTTTAATTTAATTTGTTACGGTAATTTAGTCTGTGGCAAGAAAGAACTGACAGTTGCTGAATATCCTAAGTCATATTTGATTAATTTAAACAATTAAAAAATGTACAAACATTACTCTTCTATTACCAAAAATGCCGGTTGTGCCATCTCACAGGAAAGCCCCAGGAAAACTGCTGATAATTTTACTTGCTTCTTCTTTCCTTCGTCGACTTTGTTATATTATGGAAGCCTGTTATTAGTATTTTTTTATGTTAAATTCTTTATGTCATTGGATTTATAATTATTGTCTATGGTCCTTATTACAGAACGTCACTCAAAACTCAAGCTCTGCTTAAGTCTCGTTTGAAGCCTTTTGATTGGTTGAAACTAGTTTTAAGTAATGCTTGAGTCTTGAGTAACGTTCTATAATACGGACTAAGTCTTCTATAAAATAAATAGTTAATTGTTTCGTTCTCTGTTTATAGGAAAGTTATATCTTGGACACAGTGAGCGGCAGTGTGTATGTGTGGAACGGCAAACAAGCCACCCCGAGGGTACGTTAATCAACATTTTAATATGCAAAGTGACAGATGACAATACGACAATAAATTAAACATCGTGTACCTCAACACATTCTCAGTCTACCCATAAAAAAATTATATAAATATGCCCATTAGTTTAGTCACAGGAAATTATTTTTCATTTTTCACATTTTCTACATGATGTACATGTGGATAAGTCGTTTACAAATAAATGACCGCTGCATCCAGCGGTAGGTAGATACTAAACTTTAATAATAATGGCGCGAAAAAACCAAGTCGATACAGGACCGCGCTGTCGTCGATCGGAGGTCAGTGAACCAATATTTTAAAGCATGTTCTATTCCGATTACAATTTTATGCGATTTAGTTTGTTTGAAATTTTCATTTTTTTAGTTCTGATGCTAGGTTCTTTTCTATGGTTTAGGATTATTCCTATGAACCAGCATTGCTCGTGTTTTCATTTATTGTCGTGTTATCAGCACCACTGTGTATTATTATTGCCTGCCTTTGTGTTGTACGCAAGAAACATGTAGGTAAGACTGGAAGCCAAACTTAGAACATTGTGTTGAAGATAAGAATTTTGACCGCGAGTAACCTTTTACGATCGACGTTGACCACCTCTCTCTTTCTTACACACGCTACACCGTACACGTTGACGTAAGAAGCTACACTTGCCGCGGTTGGTCAGCGGATGGGTGACCATTTTTACATACCGAAACATCTCCGTCCCTCGGAAAGCACGTTAAGCCGTTAGTCCCGGAGAACTGCTCAGGATCGAGTTGTTGGCGTGACTTGGAAGAGGCCTATGTCTGGCAGTGGACGAGTAGAGGCTGATGATGATGATGATGATTAAGCTAAGCTTTACTTTTATTAACATTATATGAATAATGTAATTTATCTGAAATATATTTTTTTTATTTGAATTAATTTATTCGTTTTTGCTTAGGAAAAGAGTGAGGCTCAGACGAAAGCGCAGGCCCTGCTGAGCGCCAAGAACTATCCTTCATGGGTGAGTAGAATAAAAAATAAAAAAGCACGTGTGCAAAACACACGTGGTAGAACTGGTAGAAGCGAAACTTTCAAAAATTTTGGTTTCAAAATAATGAGACAAATGTAAAATTTCGTCAAAAGGATAATAATTGTAGGTTTTAGTAATGATCAAAGTACGACATGATTAGGACCACCTCCGTGGCGCAGCGGTCAATACGCCTGCCTGCGACGTGCAGGCCCTGGGTTCGATCCCCGGCCAATTCATGATGGAAAACGATCTTTCCTTGATTGGCCTGGGTCTTGGATGTTTATCTATATATGTATCTATTATAAATATAGTATCGTTGAGTTAGTATCCCAATTATTTTACATTTTATTCGTACATATTCAGACTCGGGAGCTTAAATTTTCGATAAATATTACAAGAGGCTTATTGAATATAGGATTACGTAGCAATTTCTTCGCTATTTAACGTACTTTCCATTTTATATGTGCTTGTGAATTCGTTTTCATCCTGACAAATAGCCCTGGTAATTATCGAAGTTTGCGATAGATGGCGCTGTAACACTTTCACAGTATATCAGTATATCTCATTTTCTCCCACGTTAAATCTTATGCATTTACATGTGTATCGGTCTCTTCTTACTGTCGCTTTATATTTCATCGACTTTTATATCACAAATATGCTAAAGATTTAACTTCAAAAAGCAGCACAGCCGTCTGTTCATTAAAAAAAAAAACATATGACTTTATACAATACTAATTATGGTTTGTTTAACGTGTCCAATATTTTTAAGTAAAGAATCTATGTACAAAATTTCAAAAAGATGTCATAACTTTGTGGTTTTAACCACAAAGTTATGGGCTTTTTATCTTACCTGGTTGTCCCACCAAAAATATGGTCAACGCACCGCTCACCCGCCCGCGCCTACGGCGGCGAGGCGCGGGCGGACGGTGCGATGACCTGTCTCACGCGCGCTTGTTATATGATCCCAGCTATGTGATCTGTCAGCTGAGTTGCGCGCTCGCTAACCACACTGCAACAATTTCTTAATGTATTTGGGAAAAATATAACATGGTGTAAAAATTGGAATCGATTCAGTTGCTTATTCTGAACAAACTATATTCAGGTATCGTATAAGAAAAAACCGGCCAAGTGTCGCTCTTGCATAAAGGGTTCCGTACCATTGATTTATGAAATTAAAGGATTTAAGTTATTTGAATGAAAGATTACGCGGTAATATTAAAGCAGTTTAGGATTTACGAGGTATTAAAAAAAACTAATTACTAGATCTCGTTCAAAACAAATTTCGTTGGTAGTTTTTATAGTAATGTACATCATATGTTTTTTAGATTTTTCATTTTCTTATTTTGGAAGTTAGAGGGGGGGACTTTTTTCCACTTTGGAAGCGTCTGTCATGCAAACTATTCGGTTTAGAAAAAATATATTTTAGAAACCTCGATATCATTTTTGAAGACCTATCTATTGATACCCCACACGTATGTGTTTGATGAGAAAAAAAATTGAGTTTCAGTTCTAAGTATGGGGAGCCCCCAATATTTATTATATTTTTTTTTATTTTTGCATCAAAATCTTAATGCGGTTCGCAGAACACATCTACCTACCAAGTTTCAACAATATAGCTCTTATATTTTTGGAAAAATATTGCTGTGACATACGAACGGACAGACAGACATGACCAATCTAAAGGCGTTCCATTTTTGCCATTAGGCTACGGAACCCTAAAAATCACGTTGTACATGACATTGCTGTGGGAAATTAATAGGCTGATTGTGAGACTTGTATTATATACCAACCCTTTCTTTGCTTTCCAGGTGCATATTGTGACGATTCCTCAAGGAACCGAGCCAGCTGTGTTCAAGCAATATTTCTCAACGTGGAGAGATGTTGGCATGTCACACTCAAGGATTGTATAAGTCATCTCCAACGTTTTATGATTCTTCTGCCCTTTTTCAAATTTATTCTTACATTCAACTCTATTAAATAAAAATAAAAACATTTATTTGGACCAAGCAAAGAACAGCACTAACAGTTGTTTTATATTTAATAAAAATAGACCTAAAGTAAGTAAAGTTGCATTTTAGAATTGTAACCTATACCATATTTTTTTTTTTTTGACGCTGTGGTAATGCATTTACGCACCGTACCCCGAAGGGCGTGTGTGGGACTCGCCCAGCCGAAGCCGGGAATACCCACTAAACCCCACAACAACCACATCGCCTGAGTGGCAGGGTCATGGGAAATGGCAAGCCTGTCTACCAATCCCCCGCCGGCGATTCCCGCCGAAAGGCGGGCCCACCATGGTCCCCCCATAAGGAGGGGCCGGACTGGGTACGTCTTCTAGTGCGAGAAGACGCAACAGCCAAGGGTTTTTTAGCGAGGTGTCCTTCCTCTTAGCCCCACTCGTTTGCCGGAGGCAAACGGGGCCCCCAGCTCCTCTCAATGAGGAGACCGGGTTGCCCGACGGTGACCCGGAGTTCGGGTCACGTCAGCCACCTCGAGTGGTGGCCGACCCGCCGCACGTGTGACCGCCGAAGCGGTCCCCGCATCTGGTTTTGGTCCGCGCCGGTAAACCGGTAACCCCCATATCTGGGGGCCGTTCCCCTATCCGCCACCTGGGGACGCGTCCGATGGCAGGCCAGAAACTGCGCACGGAATTGTAACCTATTCCTAAGATAACTTAATATCTCGTAATTATAGGTATCCACCTCCGGAAACAATTGTAGCCAAATGATCAATAATATAACATAATATACTCAAATGATTGTTTTTTTTTTTTATTATATTTTTGGTTATAAACTACTGCTTGGCCGTAATCCCGTTTAATGATAAGCAGTAATGCAATCGTTGATGGTAAAGCGCGCTAGTTTATTAAGACCCTATTCACTAATATAGAAATAAGACGGCAGTTGAGCGAGGTGATGCAACGTTAAACCCAACAACACGACCAGTGATGCTGCGCCAGAGGGAGATTGATGAGAGGGAGATGATGGGAGGGTCTCCAGCCTCCACGACCAAACTCCCGACACAGCAACATTTGGCGCATCGTGCCCGGCACACATCGCAACACAACTGCTCAGACCCGTCCTCCGTACGGCTTCACCAGACATCATGCCGGAACACGACGAATCGCTTGACGGCAAGACTTTATCTGCTGGTCTTAGAAAGCGGGTTAAGCCGTTGGAGCCGGCTGTCAACGATCAACCTTTACCCATCGTTAAAAGTCGTGTTTTTCTACTACCCAGTAACTAGGTTGTTGGCTTCAGATACACAGTCGCTTCGTATCAAACACTGGTATTCAATTGCATCCGGTCAGACTAGAAGCTGACCTCAACAAAGTAGGGACAAAGATAAGCAGATGATTATGATAAATAAAATGTGAGTCACTAGTTTAATACTCCCTTTGTTTTATTTTTATATAATTAAATATTATTCTGTAATACACTGGTGTTTTATTTCAATTTTAATATATAATAACAAAGCTATTTTTCATCCATTGAAGCTGACAATAATTCATACTAATATTATACATGCGAAAGTGTCTCTGTTTTTTTTTTTTTTTTTTTATAAGTTATAAACAAGCGCTTGACCGCGATCCCGCCTGATGGTAAGCAGTGATGCGATCATTGATGGTAAAGCGCGCTAGTTTATTAAGAACCTATTCACTCTAGCCTTGAAGACACTCAAATTGTAATGTGACGGAAACATCGTCGCTGGCAAACTGTTCCAGTCCCTCGATGTACGCGGTATAAAGAGGAAGCGAAACGCTTCGTCCGGGTCGCAGTGGTATCAACAACGTAAGGGTGGAAACTCGCCGTACGACGGGTCGTCCGATGGTGGAACGGTGATGGGGGAATCAAATCATGCAATTCCCTTGCACACTCACCAGAATGCAACCTATAGAAGACCGAAAGGCTGGCTACTCTACGCCTGTGCTCCAGGCTTTGGAGACCGTTTCGAGTTAAGTCTGGGTCGCCAATCAGCCTCTTCGCACGCCTCTCCACTGAATCCAAAGTATCCAGGTGACATTTCGCAGCACCAGCCCAAATGTGACTGCAGTACTCCACACACGAGCGGACCTGTGCTTTATACAACATTAGAAGCTGCCCCGGTGTGAAGTACCGCCGGACCTTTGCGATAACGCCAAGTTTTCTAGCAGCCACCCTGGCCTTGGACTCAATGAACCGCCCAAAGTTAAGGTTCGAGGAAATCTCTACTCCCAAAGCTGAAGGCGGTTGGTGCACTCCAAGGATACATTCCGAAAAGTAGGAGCCAAGGTGAACGGGCTCCTTTTGGCGGTGAAAAGACACGCCTGTGTTTTGGCGGCATTGAATGCTACAAGATTGGCTTTGCCCCATTCGGAGACTGCCTGTAGTGCAGCACTCGTACGCTCTACCATAGCCTCTCTTTCGGACCAGATTGCCTCCTTACTAGCCCGAGCTTCCGGCAGATATCTCTCCACAACTGTGCTGTCATCTGCATACCCATAGATACCGGGCATCAGCAGATCATTAATATGCAGCAGGAACAGAGTTGCAGAGAGAACAGACCCCTGAGGAACACCAGCATTGGTCGACATGGGCTCCGATGAGCATCCGTCGACAACAACTCCGAGGGACCGTTCAGTCAGGAAATCTTTAACCCAGCCAGTCAGGCCAGCGGAAACGCCGTACGCTGGAAGCTTACTCAAAAGGGCAGCGTGCCATACCAGGTCGAAAGCCTTCGAGACATCAAGGGAGACGGCAATCGCTTCCCCATTTTTCTCGAGGGCCTCGCCCCACAAGTGAGTGGCATACACTAGTAGGTCCCCAGTTGACCGATTGCGTCGAAAACCGTACTGTCGATCACTGAGGAGATCGTTACCTTCCAGGTAAGCCAAGAGGCGCGAATTCAATACACGCTCCATAATCTTGCAGAGTATGGAGGTTACCGAAATCGGCCGATAGTTGGTAGGATCGGCACGACTACCCTTTTTGGGCACGGGCTGCACGTTGGCAAACTTCCAGGACTTGGGCACTATACCAGTCCCAAATGAGAGGCGATACAGGCGTGTCAATACAGGAGACACCTCGGGCGCACATGCCTTAAGAACAATCGCTGGTATACCATCTGGACCACTAGCCTTATTCACGTCCAGACGACACAGTGCTCTCAGGACCTCCTTGTTCCTAATGCGAACCTCCGGTATTGAAGCTCCGCAATGAGGTAAATTAGGTGGAGTAGCACTGCCAGTATCAAGACGCGAACTATGGGCAAAGAGAGATGCAAAGAGACCTGCTTTCTCTCTCGCCGTATGGGCCAATGTTCCATCAGGCCTCACCAGCGGAGGCAGTGTGGTTCGACAGAAGTTCGCCTCGACCGATTTGGCAAGGGACCAAAAAGATCTGCTACCGGATGGCTGCGCAGATAGCTTGTTGCCAATATGGGTAATACGGTCGAAGCGAGCCCTCTTAAGCGCCTTTTTGTAGGACTTGGCAGCACGGTTAAAGGCTCTCTTCTTTGAGTTTAGATCCGGAGCTCTGCGCTCACGAGCATCATCCCAGGTGAGAAATGCCGCGTGCTTACGCTGTTCAGCTTGAATACAATCGGCATTGAACCATGTGCGAGCTGAGCCACCGACGGGCACGTCGCTGAAGGGGATAAAAATCTCCATAGCTTGACGCACCACATCGGTTATAGCGTCCGCACAGCTCGACGGATTGTCAGAAAAGAAGCAGACCTGCTGCCAAGGATAAGACGCAAAGAAGTGGCGCATCTCATCCCAATCTGCTGACTTGTATCGCCACAATCTCCGTTCACCACGAGAGTCGTGATCTGGAGGGGAGAAGGATGACACAGACTTCACCAGACAGTGGTCTTAAGTTCCCAACGGTGAGGAAACTGTTACAACACATCTGTCCGGATCAGTGGTCAGCAGAAGGTCCAAACAGTTGGCTGTCTGGCCAACTACATCAGGCACCCTAGTCGCTTGCTCTACCAGCCGGGAAAGGCCCATAGAAAGCGCGAAGTTTCGCGCTTCTCTCCCAGCGTGGTCGGTCCTCTGGTATGGGAAGAGCCAGTCCTGGTGGCAGGCGTTGAAGTCCCCCAGAGCGACGAACTGAGCGTCAGGGTGCCGATGCAGCGCATTGTCAGCAGCCTCACTGAGGTGGTCAAATAATCGAGTTGTCTCCTGATCACCGCTGTGCGATCGGTAGACACAGGTGTAAACAATTTTGTCTACACCAGTGTCAACCAACAGCCATAGGGACGAGAAGTGAGGGTCTTCGAGGTGACGGAGGCGCCGGCAACAGATGTCGTTGCGGACATACACACAGACCCCGGCACGCTGCAGGAAATGATGCTCCAAAGAGTATCCCGGGTAGCCGAGGTATGCCGCATCAGACGGACATCTGATCTGGGTCTCCGTCAAGAAAAGTAGATGGGGCTTTTCAATCTCAAGGTGGTGATGTACTGCAATGAGATTGGAGTGCAGACCTCGAATATTTGAGAGGTGCACTATGAACGAGAGGACGTGCGCCCGCTGTACACATCTACTTTTCTTTTTAAAACTTTTCATTGTAAAAAAAAAATGAGTGAATAGGAAGGAAGACAGCAGTTGAACCCAACAATGCGACCAACGATGCTGGGCCAGAGGGAGATTGATCTGGAGACTGCAGGGACGGCCGAACCCCCCAGGGATCGCCATCGGGTCCTCTCGTCCGGTCGCCAACCGGCACGATTTGGCCACCCTGGGATTTTTCGCAGTTGGCGGGGCAGCCTTTCGTATGTGGCTGGCACACTACTTGGGCCCCCAACTACCTGCGGTCGGCCAGCGGAGCACCGTGCTTCGGATACCGCTACCCTCCAGGACCAAACTCCCGACACAACAACATTTGGCAAATCGTACCCGGCACACATCGCAACACAACTGCTCAGACCCGTCCTCCGTACGGCTTCACCAGACATCATGCCGGAACACGACGAATCGCTTGACGGCAAGACTTTATCTGCTGGTCTTAGAAAGCGGGTTAAGCCGTTGGAGCCGGCTGTCAACGATCAACCTTTACCCATCGTTAAAAGTCGTGTTTTTCTACTACCCAGTAACTAGGTTGTTGGCTTCAGATACACAGTCGCTTCGTATCAAACACTGGTATTCAATTGCATCCGGTCAGACTAGAAGCTGACCTCAACAAAGTAGGGACAAAGATAAGCAGATGATTATGATAAATAAAATGTGAGTCACTAGTTTAATACTCCCTTTGTTTTATTTTTATATAATTAAATATTATTCTGTAATACACTGGTGTTTTATTTCAATTTTAATATATAATAACAAAGCTATTTTTCATCCATTGAAGCTGACAATAATTCATACTAATATTATACATGCGAAAGTGTCTCTGTTTTTTTTTTTTTTTTTTTTTTTTTTTTATACGTTATAAACAAGCGCTTGACCGCAATCCCGCCTGATGGTAAGCAGTGATGCGATCATTGATGGTAAAGCGCGCTAGTTTATTAAGAACCTATTCACTCTAGCCTTGAAGACACTCAAATTGTAATGTGACGGAAACATCGTCGCTGGCAAATTGTTCCAGTCCCTCGATGTACGCGGTATAAAAGAGGAAGCGAAACGCTTCGTCCGGGTCGCAGTGGTATCAACAACGTAAGGGTGGAAACTCGCCGTACGACGGGTCGTCCGATGGTGGAACGGTGATGGGGGAATTAAATCATGCAATTCCCTTGCACACTCACCAGAATGCAACCTATAGAAGACCGAAAGGCTGGCTACTCTACGCCTGTGCTCCAGGCTTTGGAGACCGTTTCGAGTTAAGTCTGGGTCGCCAATCAGCCTCTTCGCACGCCTCTCCACTGAATCCAAAGTATCCAGGTGACATTTCGCAGCACCAGCCCAAATGTGACTGCAGTACTCCACACACGAGCGGACCTGTGCTTTATACAACATTAGAAGCTGCCCCGGTGTGAAGTACCGCCGGACCTTTGCGATAACGCCAAGTTTTCTAGCAGCCACCCTGGCCTTGGACTCAATGAACCGCCCAAAGTTAAGGTTCGAGGAAATCTCTACTCCCAAAAGCTGAAGGCGGTTGGTGCACTCCAAGGATACATTCTGAAAAGTAGGAGCCAAGGTGAACGGGCTCCTTTTGGCGGTGAAAAGACACGCCTGTGTTTTGGCGGCATTGAATGCTACAAGATTGGCTTTGCCCCATTCGGAGACTGCCTGTAGTGCAGCACTCGTACGCTCTACCATAGCCTCTCTTTCGGACCAGATTGCTTCCTTACTAGCCCGAGCTTCCGGCAGATATCTCTCCACAACTGTGCTGTCATCTGCATACCCATAGATACCGGGCATCAGCAGATCATTAATATGCAGCAGGAACAGAGTTGCAGAGAGAACAGACCCCTGAGGAACACCAGCATTGGTCGACATGGGCTCCGATGAGCATCCGTCGACAACAACTCCGAGGGACCGTTCAGTCAGGAAATCTTTAACCCAGCCAGTCAGGCCAGCGGAAACGCCGTACGCTGGAAGCTTACTCAAAAGGGCAGCGTGCCATACCAGGTCGAAAGCCTTCGAGACATCAAGGGAGACGGCAATCGCTTCCCCATTTTTCTCGAGGGCCTCGCCCCACAAGTGAGTGGCATACACTAGTAGGTCCCCAGTTGACCGATTGCGTCGAAAACCGTACTGTCGGTCACTGAGGAGATCGTTACCTTCCAGGTAAGCCAAGAGGCGCGAATTCAATACACGCTCCATAATCTTGCAGAGTATGGAGGTTACCGAAATCGGCCGATAGTTGGTAGGATCAGCACGACTACCCTTTTTGGGCACGGGCTGCACGTTGGCAAACTTCCAGGACTTGGGCACTATACCAGTCCCAAATGAGAGGCGATACAGGCGCGTCAATACAGGAGACAACTCGGGTGCACATGCCTTAAGAACAATCGCTGGTATACCATCTGGACCACTAGCTTTATTCACGTCCAGACGACACAGTGCTCTCAGGACCTCCTTGTTCCTAATGCGAACCTCCGGCATTGAAGCTCCGCAATGAGGTAAATTAGGTGGAGTAGCACTGCCAGTATCAAGACGCGAACTATGGGCAAAGAGAGATGCAAAGAGACCTGCTTTCTTTCTCGCCGTATGGGCCAGTGTTCCATCAGGCCTCACCAGCGGAGGCAGTGTGGTTCGACAGAAGTTCGCCTCGACCGATTTGGCAAGGGACCAAAAAGATCTGCTACCGGATGGCTGCGCAGATAGCTTGTTGCCAATATGGGTAATACGGTCGAAGCGAGCCCTCTTAAGCGCCTTTTTGTAGGACTTGGCAGCACGGTTAAAGGCTCTCTTCTTTGAGCTTAGATCCGGACCTCTGCGGTCACGAGCGTCAACCCAGGTGAGAAATGCCGCGTGCTTATGCTGTTCAGCTTGGACACAATCGGCATTGAACCATGGGCGAGCTGAGCCACCAACGGGCACGTCGCTGAAGGGGATAAAATACTCCATAGCTTGACGCACCACATCGGTTATAGCGTCCGCACAGCTCGACGGATTGTCAGAAGAGAAGCAGACCTGCTGCCAAGGATAAGACGCAAAGAAGTGGCGCATCTCATCCCAATCTGCTGACTTGTATCGCCACAATCTCCGTTCACCACGAGAGGCGTGATCTGGAGGGGAGAAGGATGACACAGACTTCACCAGACAGTGGTCTGAAGTTCCCAACGGTGAGGAAACTGTTACAACACATCTGTCCGGATCAGTGGTCAGCAGAAGGTCCAAACAGTTGGCAGTATGGCCATCCACATCAGGCACCCTAGTCGCTTGCTCTACCAGCTGGGAAAGGCCCATAGAAAGCGCGAAGTTTCGCGCTTCTCTCCCAGCGTGGTCGGTCCTCTGGTATGGGAAGAGCCAGTCCTGGTGGCAGGCGTTAAAGTCCCCCAGAGCGACGAACTGAGCGTCAGGGTGCCGATGCAGCGCATTGTCAGCAGCCTCACTGAGGTGGTCGAATAACCGGGTTGTCTCCTGATCACCGCTGTGCGATCGGTAGACACAGGTGTAGACAATTTTGTCTACACCAGTGTCAACCAACAGCCATAAGGTCGATAGATGAGGGTCTTCGAGGTGACGGAGACGCCGGCAACAGATGTCATTGCGGATATACACACAGACCCCAGCACGCTGCAGGAAATGATGCTCCAAAGAGTATCCCGGGTAGTTGAGGTATGCCGCATCAGACGGACATCTGATCTGGGTCTCCGTCAAGAAAAGTAGGTGAGGCTTTTCAGTCTCAAGGTGGTGGTGGACTGCATCGATATTGGGGTGCAGACCTCGAATGTTTGAGAGGTGCACTTTAAACGAGAGGACGTGCGCCCGCTGTGCACACCTACTTTTCTTATTTGTACTTTTCATCTTTGATTTTAAATTGAGTGAATAGGAAGGAAGACGGCAGTTGAGCGAGGTGAAGCAATGTTAAACCCAACAACACTACCAACGATGCCGCGCCAGAGGGAGGTTGATCTGGAGACTGCGGGGACGCCCGAACCCCCCCAGGGATCGCCATCGGGTCCTCTCGTCCGGTCGCCAACCGGTACGATGGGGCCACCCTGGGATTTTTCGCAGTTGGCGGGGCAGCCTTTCGTGTGTGGCTGGCACACTACTTGGGCCCCCAACTACCTGCGGTCGGCCAGCGGAGCACCGTGCTTCGGATCCCGCTACCCTCCAGGACCAAACTCCCGACACAACAACATTTGGCAAATCGTACCCGGCACACATCGCAACACACCTGCTCAGACCCGTCCTCGTACGGCTTCACCAGACACCATGCCGGAACGACGAATCCTTGGCGACATGACTTTGTCTGGTGGGTGGTAACTTATGCCGGCGGCTGATGTTGTGGCCTCCCACAAAATCCCTCACCTCTGTCTGTCTGTCCGGCTTTCACGCTAAAACTACTGAACCGATTGTAATGAAATTTGGTACACAGATAGTCTAGAGCCTGAGAAAGGACATAGGCTACATAACATCCCGCTATGACCAATAGGAGCAGAGCAGTAACAAAAAATGTTGCGAAAACGGGAGCTAAGACGGACGTACATATTGCTCCCATTATTTTAACAGGGTATATTTTATATCAACTGAGCTCTTTTTAATTTACGGGAACCACCGCGCGCTGTAAACTGAATTCCACGCGGACGGAGTCGCGGGCAACAGCTATACCTATATTAATAAAGCTAATTTTTCAGCCATTGAAGCTGTCAATAATATAGTACCTAAAATAATAAAATGGTTTACTTACGCCACTATACAATGGAACATTAGGACAATCAATTCAAATATTTTATTTCTGATACACATTATTCTAACAATACAAAATGACTTCGTGCTGTGATCAGCCCCACGAGTATACAAATTTATTGAAAAATAATATTATTCGATCTATGTTAAGAGTTCAGTTTCCATACTTGTTGTTAAAAAAATCCGGTTACAGTATTAATTTAAATAATTATTAACACATTTATATGCACTCAATCAGACATCAACACTAGTCGTTTCAAGTTTAGGAATTCATTTACTGAATAAAATGAGTGTTCGTTAAGAAATTTAAATAATTAAGTATTTAAATCATCTTTTCTTGAATTTAAAGATATTTAGTTATTTACATATACTTTATTAATACACTAAAACTAGAGACATTAAAAACATACATTACCTACATAAAATATACATCCAGCGTATGCTGGATGTATATATTTTTTTTTTTTTTTGTTTGTTTTATTTTTTTTCTATTAATGTGTATACATTGCAGACTAACTGCAGGAGGGTCGCCTACGCTGGTACGGACACGTCTTACGAAAACAGGCATGTTACTTGGGTAACAAATATCTTGCCATGGCGCCTCCACCGGGCCGGAACAAGCAAGGTAGACCAAAGAGATGCAGGCTTGACGTTGTAAGAGATGACATGCGTGCCAACAATCTCACATCACAGGATGCTAAAGTTCTCGCAAAATGGAGGAGAATGTGCAGGAAAGCGGAACCCGGGCACCAACGCGAAAGCCGCGGATGCAACCGGGATAAACGCTAAGATGATGATGATACATTCAACACTGCAAAATCTACAATGGGCGGTCTTATCGTTAATGTAAACTCTTCCAGGCAACCTTAGAATGGACAGAGATTTAGCTGTACATTAATTAAACAAACAAATAACGAATTAATTGCAGCTAGTGCTTATACTGCAAATCGTACGATTGGTCGGGTCTCGCGGCCGGATCGGGTGACATAACCGCGCGCACTCGATTCTGCTGATGCATGCACAGTAGAGACCAGATATCCGGCCGACTATGTGGCCGGATTTAACAAAGGTTACTAAAATCTACATTTCTGCACCTTGCAGCAGTATGTATAGCGAAAGACTTTTTCCTGAAGCTGTCCTTATTTATGAAGAAAAACGCAACCGCCTGCTACCTCCTAATGCAGAGAAATTAGTATTCATTTACCATAACTTGCCCTTATTGCAGTATAGGTACTAATTCATTTTCTTTGTATTACATTAATTTACCATTGTGTGATAAAAATAAATCTATTAGAGTGATACTAACTAATTAAAACAAATAATTACTTAAAAAATACTTTGGAAACAATTATTTTTTCTACATTTTACACCGTGATTATACGTAGAATGATATAATCACGGTGTAATTTTTTTTTTTTTTTAATAATTATAAACTAGTGCTTGACTGCAATCCCGCCTGATGGTAAGCAGTGATGCAATCGTTGAGTGTAAAGCGCACTAGTTTATTAAGCCTATTCACTTAAAAACTTAGGAATAGGAAGGATGACGGCAGTTGAGCGAGGTGATGCAATGTTGACCCAAGACCAGCACGACCAAACGATGCTGCGCTAAGGAGATTGATCTGGAGACTCTCAAGACCAAATTCCCGAGACAACAACATTTGGCGCATCGTAGCCTGGTCTGGTAATAACCGCACGATAGCGCGCGTCATCTTTTGCTTTTTGGCGGCATTACAGCTTTAAAGTCAGACAGCCGGGACTGTAGTGAGAGCGTTTCGATTCGCCCGCCTTCCTGTGGTACATGCAGACCGTACGTAGCTTGCTGGGGAAAACAGCCCAACCCAGAGACTTTCTGCCTGCTGGTCGACATCCTGAACGGACTCTGCTGGTGTAACGTAACAATTAGGGTTGTAACGGAGCTTCGCCTCCGCTTCCGTTACTGCGGAAGTTCCGCAAGAAATCGTATCTTCGCTTCCGCCTCCGCACAATTCTTGCTTAGCTATAACAGAGGTTTACGTATTTCTAAAATAAATAACGCGCAAGCTGCGACGCTCGTTAACCGTCGGGCCGCGTTTGAGCGCGAAATGGTCAAGAATCAACTAGTGCGAGACTCAATTTTCATTACTAAAAGGTAATATTTTTTTCATCCCACCATCTCGGAAAGAGTATTTTTAATCTTCAATATCTGACTGGAAAAGCCGTTTTTATTCTCTACAGGATAAAGTAAATTGAATTTAGAACATCGTGTGCACTAAGTTTGTAAATTAAAAAAAAAAACATTAAACCTATTTACTGTTACCTCTATGGTGCCGAATATATCATACAACTTTTTTTAATTTGTTAAAAACTCAGACTCGGAACCTTCTTGGTGTTCTTTTTTCAATTTTCTTTGTACGCGGTTCTTTACGCGGCATTTTTTCACGTCATTGTTAAACCTTATATTAAAAAAAAGAAACTTGAAAACAAGTGAAAAACTAAAATGAGTGATTCTAGCGACGAGGAAGTTTGTTTGACGCCAACAGAATTGACTGAAACTGTTAATAATGCGCAAATGAGCTTTCTACCTCAACAATCACGCGAGAAGTATTTAAAACAGTACGATATGTTCAACACGTGGCGACTAGCAAAAGGAGCCAAAACTTTCTCAGAAAACGTTTTGCTGGCATATTTTATAGAATTATCCGAGAACAAGAAAGCAAGCACTCTATGGAGTACGTATTCGATGCTAAAAGCAACAATAAAGATGAAAAAAGACATACATATCGATACCTATCCTAAATTAGTAGCATTTTTAAAAAGAGCCTCATCTGGTCATCATCCAAAAAAATCGAAGGTTTTCACAGTATCTGATATTGAAAAGTTTCTTAACGAAGCACCCGATTCCGTATATTTGGCGGCAAAAGTAAGTCAGTTGCACATTCCGTATCTACTTAAGTACATATATTAATCTCAATTAAATAGTATACTTAGTAAATGTTGATAGGCATAATTATGCGTTCATATAAATTTTATTCATTTATCTACTACAATACTCTTTACATTGCAGGTTGTTCTTATTATTGGAATAAACGGAGCATGTCGAACTAATGAACTAACACAACTTAATGTCAAAAACATTGAGAAATATTCAGATGACTTACTATTAATAATTAATTTACCTAATACAAAGACAAAAAGAGACCGCAACTTTGTCATTCGCAAGGAATACGTAACGATTGTTGAGAAATATCAAGCCTTACGGCCGCCTAACACTCCAATCAATCGTTTTTTTCTACAGTATCGCAATGGAAAGTGTGTTAGACAGCCTATGGGTACTAATAAAATTGGCAGTATCCCACGAGAAATAGCAACATTTCTTGAACTTCCAGAACCCCTGTTGTACACGGGTCATTGTTTCCGACGAACTTCAGCCACACTTTTGGCTGATTCCGGAGCTGATCTCCTGTCCTTTAAGCGCCACGGAGGCTGGAAGACCAATGCAGTTGTAGAGGGATACATAGAGGATTCCATCCAAAATAAGTCTAAAATATGTGAAGGCATCGTAGGAGCCATTACACTGAAAGAGCCTCAATCGGAAACTTGGACTGGCCCTTCTACATCAAAAATAAGCCGTTATGAAACACCTAACCATCTCCCTCTCTCTCCAACATTCACGCCAAGGGAATCCGATGAATCAGTACAACTATTAAGTATGACAGACAGTTTACCGAAAAACAGTACACAAGTGACTAACACCAATATTACAGTACCAAACAAAAATATTACACTCAATTTAAATAACTGTTGCAACGTTACTTTAAAATTTTCTTAATTATACTTTAGTATTATTTTATTATAATTTAAAGATTATTCTGTAATACTTACCTGTCATAATGTAGTAATTAATACCTAAACTGAAATAAAAGTGTACCTATCTTGTGATTGTAAACATTTTTTTATTGCATTTAGTCATTTCCTCGCTGAGGTGGAATGAAAAGTTACGTGTTGCACTCGAGTGCAAAGATTTTTCACCTCGTGTCCTTTTGATTCCCTCGCTAACGCTCAGGATTCTAATTTTGAATCACTCGCTGCGCTCGTGATTCAATTTTAGAATCCTTCGCTTGCTCGGTCATCAAAATTGAACACGCGGTTAAAAAGCAACTTTGCACTCTTGTATAACAAATAACTATTTACTAAGCTTACTGCTATTAATGTACGTGTTTAAGCCTCCGCCTCCGCTAACAAGGCCTCCGTTACAACCCTAGTAACTGAAAAATATGTGGAAAGCATGAGTGACACAACATGACAGCTTTATTTTTCTCGTAATACAACCTACGTCCAAACATTACAACACCTCCACCCTTAATCATTACACATGTATTTAACCTCAACAACAGATAATTTAGTCATTATTACTTATTAACAAACCAGAGACGTTCGGATAAGATAGGTAGGTTTACAATATAAGAGGTCATATTCTATAATTAGCAGGATTATTAAGGCGACAACTACGCACTGGACGAGACTGAGACTGAGACGATTCGGTGGGCAAAGCAAGAGGAGATTCAAGGCAATCCTGGAACTGATCGTCGGTTGGAACCCCACTCGGTCTTACGGGGCTCAGGCGTGGCGGGCTGAGGAGTGGCGGACGGCTCGGAATGCTTCCGTGGGAACCATCAGTTGAAACTCCTTCTGATTCCTCTGCGAGATTCGCACTAGTGGAAGGACAGATCAATGAACTCCGTCTGCGCTTAAGCTGATCCACATGTTTATGTATTTCCCTACCTGACGCATCGAGAACTCTGTAATCTGTAACACCCATTCTCTCAACAATCCTGCCCGGCTCCCACTTATTGCTACCTCTATATTGACGAACCCAGACTTCTTCCCCGTCACCTAAGCTCCGAGTAACGCTACCCCTCGATTCCTGCTGTCGTGTTTGAGCGTTTTTAACCTTTGTTTCTCTATTTGGTCTCAAACAATCAAGTTTCGTACGAAGTTTACGGCCAAACATAAGCGAAGCAGGCGTTTCCCCTGTTGTGCAATGCTCTGTGTTTCTGTAGTGTAGAAGAAAATTATTTAAAAACAATAAAATGTCTAAGTTGCCTCTAATTGCCTTCTTAATTGTTCGCTTAACTAAACGTACTGCATTTTCTGCAGCGCCATTGGAGGCGGGGTGGTAAGAAGGGGAGAACAAGTGGCTAATGCCATTACTTTCCATGAACTTTGAAAATTCGACACTGGTAAAAGGTGGTCCATTATCAGATACTAACTGTTTCGGTAATCCGAAACGAGCGAAAATATCACTTAGTCTGATAATTGTGTAGCTAGCAGCTGTGCTGGGTACCTGACTAACCTCTATCCACTCAGTCCTAGCATCCACTACTACAAGATATATTTTACCGGCTATCGGGCCCAAAAAATCAACATGTACTCGAGCCCACGGTTTTTCAGGCCAAGGCCAAGGGCACGGTATATGCCGTGGTGGGTCATCGCTTTCAGCCGCGCAAACGGTACATGCCCTGCACATCGATTCGATCGCTTCATCAATACCTGGCCACCAAACATAACTACGAGCAAACGACTTCGTTTTAACGATTCCCATGTGCGCTTCGTGTAATTCCGATAGTACCTTTGACCTACACGCATCCGGTATCACTAACCTATAACCCCATAGAACACAACCAAGCTCTTCATACAATTCGCGTTTTCGGTTATGATACGGTTGAAGTGCAGGGATCTCTGACGTCACCGGCCACTCGTTACGCAAATAACTCAAAATTCTACCTAACAATGGGTCTCGCTGAGTTTGCTTTTTTAATTCATTGTAATCTAACAATAATGCATTTTGTGCGAAATGTAAAAATGTTTGATCCGGTATTTTACAACAATTATTAGTAGGAGAGACTAGTGCTGTCTGTGCTGGTAATCGTGATAACCCATCTGCTCCATTCGCCTCTGACCTAACGAACTGAATATCATAAGTATAAGCGGATAACTTAATGGCCCATCTTTGGAGACGGCTCGCTACCATAGAAGGTATACCTTGTTTCGGTCCAAAAATCGTAACCAGAGGTTTATGATCTGTACGTAGAAGAAATCGCCTACCGTATACATACTGGTGTAATTTTTCTAAGCTAAAAACAATAGCTAGTGCTTCCCGTTCGATCTGCGAATAATGCTGTTCGGCGCTCGAAAGCGCTCTCGAGACATAAACAACGGGGCGCTCGAGTACGCAACCGGGCGATGCCGCCACTGGTTCCAGCTGACTAAGAACTCCACCTATACCCTTAGAACTTGCATCACATGTTAAAATTAAGGTCTTATCTGGATCATAATGAGCGAGCACTTCAGCACTAACGAGTAATGATTTAACTTTTTTAAAAGCTACTTCACAGTTGGTATTCCATTCCCAAACGACTCCTTTCTTAAGTAATCGGTATAAAGGCGCGAGAATAGTGCTTAAACGGTTAACAAATTTCGCATAGAAATTAATCGTTCCTAAGAAAGCCCTCAACTCTGAAATATTGGTGGGCTGTGGTATTTTAACTATGCCCTCCACTTTTTCTGGGTCGACCTTAATTCCGTCGGCAGATATAATATACTTAACCCAAATACTTTACTTCGTTAGTTAAAAAAAGACATTTATTTGGTTTGAGTTTCATTCCATTAGAATGCAAACGATGAAAAACCCGTTCTAAAATATTAAGATGTTCAGTAATATTACCTCCTTTCGTTCCTATAATGACATCGTCAAGGAAAACTTCCACATTAGGGATATCACTTAAAAGATTCGACATGATTCTTTGAAAAATTCCAGGGCTCGAAGCTAGACCAAAAACTAACCTTTTATATTTAAATAACCCCTTGTGAGTGTTAATTACTGTCAGATTATCGGGATCATCTAACTCTATTTGGTTATAAGCTTGTGATAAATCGATTTTTGAGAAAATGGACGCACCGTTTAACTTGACTAATAAGTCCTCGATACGTGGTAACTGATACCTATCTACAATCAGAACTGGGTTCAAAGTAACTTTATAGTCTGCGCAAATACGGAGTCCACCATCAGCCTTACGCACCGGTACGAGCGGAGTAGCCCAGTCCGCACTGTCGATGGGCTCGATGACGCCGTCACGCAACATTCCGTCCAGCTCAGCTTCGACGCGGTCCCGCAGCGCGTACGGCAAAGGACGAGCGCGCCAGAACACAGGTGTCGCTCCCTCCCGCACACGCAGCCGTGCCTTGCCTCCTTTGAATCGACCCAGTCCCTCCGTAAACAATTCTTTATATCTGTCAAATAATTCATTTAATTTATCTTGACCGTGAACTCTATTGGGAGAAACAAAATTATTAAACACTGGAATTTTAATTTTTAGTTCAGATAACCATTGTCGGCCTAATAACGAGGTGGTTCCGCCTGTCACAATAAATAAATCTAAATTCTTTTCTATATTCTTATACCCCACTAAAGGTTTTATTGTTCCTAAAGGTAGTACTTGTGAACCGTCATAGAATTTAAAAATCATTGATGACTTTTCAATCGGAAGATGCGAAAATAACCTTTGATACGTTTGTTTACTAATACATGAAACTAACGATCCAGTATCGATTTCCATCGACAAATCCTTTCCATCCACCAAAACGTGTAAACTCACCGGTTTATACCCATTTAACGACAGTTGGTGTACCGGTTCCTCCGCTGTCCAAGTGTCCTCGTCCGAAGACGGAGGTTCGTCCTCCCCTAAAAGCTCAGATACAGCGCTGTTTTCCGGCATGTTCGACCCACGGCCCTCCATCTGGACGTGAGCAACCGTATTATTGCCGGACTTGTAACTCCCAGCTCGTTGAGGACAAACACGGCGCAGGTGACCACGTCGTCTACAGCGACCGCAAATAAATTTCTTGTAGCGACAATCATCCTTGATGTGATCACCACCACATGCTTCACACTGCAAGGTATAGTTCCGCTGCGGGCGTGTTCCGAAGGGCAGTCCGCCCCCGCCGCGGTTGCTTCGACCCCGCCCCGAGTTGACCGCGTGTACTGGCGTAGATGCGCTCGTACTTCCGCCTTTATCATACTCTCCGGGCCCTGGATGTTCTACGACCGCCGCATCCCGTTCCGCAGCTTCCATCATGTGTGCTATCTTAACTGCCCTCGCAAAAGTCAAATTTTCTTCATCGAAAAGCCGCTGCCTTATTATCTCCGACCGCAGACCGCAAACAAACTGATCGCGTAAATTTTCATCTAACGAAATGCCAAAACCGCAATTTTTCGTCAACTTTTTAAGCTCCGAAACATAATTATGAATGGCTTCACCGCCACACTGTCTACGTTGACGGAACCTGTACCGTTCCGCAACTTCAGACGGTTCTGGTTGCAAGTGATCTCTTAAGATTTGTACCACTTCCGCGTATGTTTTCCGATTAGGCTTCACCGGGCTGGTCAAGTTGCTCAGTAACTCATAAGCCTCGTCTCCCATAGCCGCTATCAATGTCGGCAGTCTCATTTCTACCGACACATTATTTACCACAAAATAACTTTCCAGCCTTTCTATGTACCGTGGCCCAGTTACCATCACTCACTTTGAACTCCGAGACCTTTCAAATAGACATTTTCACGCGTGTATCTCTTTAAAATAATAAAAATCCTCGTCGCCAATGAAGAATATGTGGATAGCATGAGTGACACAACATCACAGCTTTATTTTTCTCGTAATACAACCTACGTACAAAACATTACAGTAACCATACCGTGAATGAATTTAATTTTATTTGACATTTTCTAACATGGATTTATTTTTATGATTTATGTATTTAATGCGATGTCAACTATAATTTATTGGTATAGAATGGTTTAATAAAAGTTTTAGTATATTTTTTTTTTTTTAATTTTTTTTTCTTAGTTTGTATTTGTATTTGCTTGTGTGAAGTTATGGGTGTCTTGCCTGAAATAAATTATTATTATTACAATAAAAAAATTGTTTCAATTAACCATATTTTTTTTTTTCTATATCTACTTTCACCTCCGCATCCGCGGAGGTGTGACTCGTCGCCTCCGCATCCGCCTCCGCCGCCGCTAACAAGGCCTCCGTTACAACCCTAGTAACCATACCGTGAATGAATAGTTTCTTGAAATCCACTGGGAAGTACTAAGCGCCAGTGCCAGTACTTATGTAGCGTTGCAGGATCGTTAAACCAGCCGGCAGGCAGAAACCGGGTCCGTAGCTAGTCAGATCACGTCGGGGTCACCAATGTAGTGGAGACTACGAAAGCATATTTAGTAATGCTTGTTTATTGAACAAACTTAAGGCTTTTTTATACTACATCTATACTCTATATTTTTTAATTTATAAAGCTGAAGAGCTTGAATGTATGTTTGAACGCGCTAATCTGACGAACTGCTGGTCCGATTTGCAAAAATATTTATGTGTTGGATAGACCATTCATGCAGGAAGGCTTTAGGCTAATAAATATGGTTCATGGAACGCTTCTTAATACAATAATAATTCGAAAACTAGAAATCGACTAAAATGTATAAAAAACCCAAAACACTGTCTTTTTCGGCAATAATTTCTTTCACTTACTATTTTATTTATCACGTCAATATTATATTATAAGAAAATACATATCTTCTATGTAACCATTCTAAAGTTATATGTACTTTCTAAGTATATCTTGGACACCAATGACTGAAGGTGAAGGAAAACATATTGAGGAACCCTGGACTTTAAGTCTGAAATCGCCAACCCGCATTGAGCAAGCGTGGTGATTAAGCTCAATCCTTCTCTGTATGAGAAGAGACCTGTACCCAGGAGTGGGACGGTAAAAAGGTTGATAATGGGGATAATGATGACACATAGAACGATTTAGACGATTCGATAAAAATATGTGGTACAAATAAACAAGTTTCGGGAAATTAATTATTGCTATGTAGGCATGTGTGAGTAACGAGGTAACAGAGATGCGATTTGCCTACACATACATATACAGCATTATTTTTTGTTAATGCGAAACCTGCATATAGTTGGTTCAGAATAAGCAACTGAATCGATTCTAATGATTTTTACACCATGTTATATTTTTTCACAAATACATTTGCAAATTATTACAGTATGGTTACTGAGCGCGCTATGCAGCTTATGCGTGTGCAATTGTGCATGCCCGCGCTCAGCTGACGCCACAGGTTAATGCACCCGGCTCGCCTGTCCAAACGGAGCGTGGGACATATTTTTGTTAGGACCACTGAGTAGTAGACATTTTGTCTCGAGACAAAATCTCCGATAAATTCTATGCATTTTGATAACTGGTTTGTCTAGTCGGATTGCGTATATGAGGAGAAAAATGGTTCTATATAACAGAAATTATATGAGATTATGAAATTAATCAATAAATGCCTGTAAATAACTTGGTTGTTTTCTTCCAAAGTACCTAAAGCACTCAAACTATTAAGTATTTATAATTTTTATAAAACACACATAAACACAGACATAATTTAATCAATACTTAATAATCATAGTGTGTGCATATTATCATACGTAAATGCTGTTGATAAACTTGTTTTTATAAAGTCTTGTTCATGATAGAGCACAGAAATCATAATAATCATAAGGCAATTAAGAAGATTTCTGTGTCAAACACTTATTATAAAAGGATTTTGTTAAGATCAGGTTTTAACCATCTAAATTGTTATTGAAATCTGAACCTAACTAGTATAGAAATGCAGTTCTTTATATAAAAATGACAGCTTAGTGTCGCGACACATCTGCGGAACGTACGACGCTGAAAGTTCGGCTAAATATGCTCGCAGTGTATTTCAAGTACTCTATGACACATCAGCCGAAATTACACCGCGTTCGGCGTAGGGCCTAACCTTCCTTCGGGCGGTTTTTAAGCTAAAACGCATTTAATATAGTTTGCATAGCAAGCGACAAATTACGCGATGCGTTGCGCGACCGAAATATCGGCGGGCGTAGCTGAACGTTCGGCGTGTGTTGTGCATCGCGCGCGTGACGGCAACGAAGAGCGGTAACGTCTTCTAAGCCCTCTATAATAGCTAATATTCTAATTAAATCCATTTTTATGGGCAATTCAGGTACGTCACGAAAACCGCACACAATAAAGTAGCGCGCTGAACAAAACGCTGCGTTTTGACCGTTTGGTTTGTCATAACAACTGTATATTGCACTGAACGTTCCGCAGATGTGTCACTACACTTAGTTCGGTACTACGTAAGTTGTTTTAAGCACTTTTTGTATTAAGTAAGAACTTTGCATAAAGTTCGAAATACAAAAACTGACTCAACGGTTAAGGCTTATTTAGATTTTGTTTTGTATTAAGGCGGTATGAGTTTAATCAGTAAATAATAATAATTATTATTAGCTTTGTATTAAAAAAGAAAAGCTGTCTTTCTGCCAAAATAGTTTAATTAGTTTTTTTATCATTTGGTTGACGACGGTCTTAACACTACGGGTAATATGCATATTACGCCGTGGTACAATAATATAGCGAAGTAAATAATACTGTGCTACGCCGTAGTACGCACGGACTCACAGCGTAGTTCCCATTATGTCACGTCGTAGTACATATGGAGCTACAGCGTAGTTCATTTGTTGCCACGTCGTAGTACGCACACTGGGAATATAATAGAATAGAATAGTACGCACGGAACCAAAGCGTTAGTATATACTGCGCTACGTCGTAGTACGCATGGAGGCATAGCGTAGTTTAAACTGTGCTACGTCGTACTACGCCCGGAGCTAAAGCCTATTACATACTGTGCTACGTCGTAGTACCACCGGTGTTATAAAGCGTAGTTAATGCTGGGCTACGTCGTAGTACATACCGAGCCGAAGCTTAGTTAATCCTGTGCTACGTCGTAGTTCATACGGAGCCATAGCGTAGTTAATACTGCGCTACGTCGTAGTTCGTACGGAGTCGAAGCGTAGTTAATGCTGTGCTACGTCGTAGTCCGTACGGAGCCATAGCATAGTTAATACTGTGCTACGTCGTAGTATGTACGGAGTCAAAGCGTACTTTAAATTGTGCTACGTCGTAGTACGCATAGAGCTATAGCGTAGTTCATATTGTGCTACGTCGTAGTACGCATAGAGGTAAAGCGTAGTTCTTATTGTGCTACGTCGTAGTACGCATGGAGCCAAAGCAAAGTTCATACTGTGCTACGTCTGGTACGCATGGAGCTAAAGCGTAGCTTACACTGTGCTACGTCATAGTACGCATGGAGCCAAAGCGTAGATAATACTGTGCTACGTCGTAGTACGCATGGAGCTAAAGCGTAGTTTACACTGTGCTACGTCGTAGTACGCTCTGGGCAAGACGTAGTTTGCTACGTCGTAGTATGAATGGAGCTACCATGTCTTTATGTACTGTTTTCTTGACATATGTGAAAAGTATTGTTGAAGTAAACTAGAGATGCTAATAGTGTCAATCCCTTAGCATTAGTGGGAATGACAACTCACTCCACGATCACTTCACTTAAGTATTTTTTATAATGATTATAAACTAGTGGTTGACAGCAATCCCACCTGGTGGTAAGCAGTGATACAATCGTTGATGGTAAAGGGCACTGATTTTGTTAAGAGCCTATTCACTCAAAAAACCTGAGTGAATAGGAAGGAAGACGGCAGTTGAGCGAGGTGATGCAATGTTTAACCCAACAACACGACCAACGATGCTGCGCCAGAGGATGATCTGGAGATCCTCCACGACCAAACTCCCGACACAACCAACATTTGATGCATCGTACCGGCACACATCGCAGCATAATTTCTCAGACCCGTCCTCCGTATGGCTTCACCAGACATCATGCCAGAACACGACGAATCGCTTGGCGGCAAGATTTTGTCTGATGGATGGTAACTTTTGCCGGCAGCCGATGTTATGGCCTACCGAGAAATCAACTCTAAATCGTATCATCATCAGCCTACTCGTCTACTGCTGGACATAGACCTCCTTCATGGCACGCCAACAAGCTCCATCTGAGCAGTTCTCCGCCAGCCACTACCAGCCACCTTTTTTGATGTCGTCGCTCCATCTCGCCCAAAGATCTGCGCCATTTTGCCGAGACGCGGTCTCACGAGGACTCGTTTACGCGACAGTTGTGGGTCCTGCGGCGTATATCGTATGCATTGACTGAGTATTATCTGTGGTACGTATAACGTCGCATGTGATCACAGCTTTATATTAAAAGATAAATGTAAAAATAGCTTCAGCCAGCGAAACCAGTATTGTTATTATTTTGAGAACTGACCAGTCTACGGTTTGATAATTTTTTGTTGCAAAAATGTTTAAATATAGTGTAATCATTTTAGTAGTAATTTGTTATTGTAGGGCCCAATATTATTACATAGGGAACAATCGTTTCAGTGCTATGGAAGAAGTGTTATCATGGAAACAATTGGGTTATGACTTTGATGGAGTCAAATGTAAGTGATTTTGATTACTATTACTTACACGCAGTATTATCATAAAACATGGATTTTATTCAGAACAGGTATAAACCACTTTTTTTTTGTTGGGATGAGAAATCATCGAATGACTTCTCCCGCTCTGGGCTGGGCGGAAGGGCGTGCCGGACTTTTACTGACTAAAACCCACCCGTGTTTCTTTACTTGCCTGTGCGACGGCCAGGCCATGATTCTTTTTTAACAAACCCGCAACCATGGCTAACGAGGTATCGGTCTTCGTGGACCCCGTCACGATGTGCTGATATCTCTTTGAGGTGCGCGTGAAACACAACGCGCCGTCGACTGGTCGTCGGTGGCCGGGAGTTCGATGTTGTCTTCCGACCAGAGGCGTGTCCTGCGGCGGCTAGTGGCGTGAGGGCATTGGGATTCCCGCTCACTCACGCGCTCCGCTTGCTCCTTTGCCAGCATTACTGATTCGCAGAAGGAGATGACGGCCTGCCATGCACTCTCGCTCCGGACCATAGCCTGCACCAAGGTCGGACGCGATAGAACGCCGCTTATCGCCACCACGAGGACACGGTGGTGTTCTACACAAGCCGGGCAGACCCCCACCGTATGCTCCACCGTGACCTCAGAGCGATCCACAAAATGGTGACACCCTGGGGTTTCCTCCCACCTCATCCGGAACAGTAACCTCCCGAAACAACCGTGTCCGGTGAGGACCTGCGTCAGGTGGAAGGTGAGGGCGCCGTGGCGCCTCTCTAGCCACTCCCTCAAAGTGGGGACTTACCGCTGCTATTGTGGCGTGGCCAAGGTATAAACCACCTAAATTGGTTATTGAATTATGAACCTAAGCATTATAGAAATGCAGTTCTTTTTATAAAATTCTTAATATTAAAGTTCGATACTAAGTTCTCACTTTTATATTAAGAATTTTGACTTAACCTCATAACATATGATTTTATTTGTTCTTGTTTGATGTTTATTAAAATTTTATACATAAAATTATTTTGGTAGTACCCAATTATGAACCACTACACCATAACCTTCCCTTGTCTATTCAATCCAAAGGTTGTCTTGTAAAGATCGCTTTTTAGCGATAAGACCGCCATTATGTTACGCTTAGTAAATCTTCATATTTATTGTATGTTCTGTATATTATATGTTGTACGTAAAAAGAGTATTGTATACTATTCTAAGGCCGATTTCCATATATAAAGTCACCCAAAAAGTCACAATCCAATCTCTTTTCAAGGATATTATTAACATAAATATATTTAACTACAAGGGAAATAATCCTTTTTTTTTATACTGGGTTATAGGTTAAGTCGACCTAAGTCCTTTAAGAGGTGGTAGTTTCCATCATTTCTGACTGATTTGACTATGGAACACCATACCCCAAACTTAACCGTTCTCAAGTTATAGGACTTTGAAGACTTTTTATAAAAAATCCAGATTTTTTGTCTATTGTCCCCATTTTTTGTGTTTTGTACCTCTAATGTTTTTGTTTTTGTATTTTTTGTGTAGCAGAATAGTTACTTTATTATCTTAAATACAAAAACTGCAAGTAACTCTACCAACTGAGTCGTATTAGACGACTGATTGTTAAAAAAGAAATAAATTTGTGAAAAGTTTTTTAATCTTTGTAAGATATTATAAAAAATGTTTCAGTTGTACTACAGATGTGCTTAAAATATCTACGGTTCTTCAGCTTTCCTATAAAGTATAATACAATAGGGTATTATTGGATTTTTTTTACAAAAACATTGATGATATGCTACCAGGTAGTAGTAAAAAATAACGATGCTTAAGCGTCAAATTTAACTTTAGTCAGAAAACAAAATAAAACAATCCAAAGAAGTAACAAATGAGGTTTATTAATCCTTTTACAGTACATGTTCTACATGTCCGCCCCTATTTCGCACACATTCACGCATTCTGTGTCTTAAGCCACTTTTCACTACCCTAGTTGTTAGTCCTCTCCTTATTTCGTTAGCAGCATCAATAATTTTCTGCCTCAAAACATTAACAGATGTTATTGGGTTGAGTTCATTGTAAACCAAACTTTTCATGTGCCCCCACACATAAAAATCCGTGGCCAACTGATCCAGACTTGACACCTATGGATAGTAACTATTCTGCTACAAAAAAACAAAAACATTAGAGGAACAAAACACAAAAAAAATGGGGACAATAGACAAAAAATCTGGTTTTTTTTTATAAAAAATCTTCAAAGTCCTATAACTTGAGAACGGTTAAGTTTGGGGTATGGTGGGGTATGGGGTATGGTGTGGTGGTCCTCGACGGCAGGTGGAATTTCGGGCCGCACTTCCGGCAACTGGCCCCCAAACTGGGGACGGCCGCAGGCGCGCTATCGCGGCTGCTGCCGAACTTGGGGGGGCCCGACTCATCGTGCCGGAGGTTGTACCTAGGAGTCGTGCGGTCAATGGCCCTTTACGGGGCCCCAGTGTGGGCGGATCACCTGGCGCCTCGCAACTTTGCGGTCATTCACGGGCCGCAGCGAGCGACGGCTGTCAGGGTGATAAGAGGATACCGCACGATCTCCTACGAGGCGGCCTGCCTCCTAGCCGGATCGGCGCCCTGGGATCTCGAGGCCAGAGCCCTCGCGTAGCTTTACAAGTGGCGCGGGGAGGCCCGAGAGCGGGGCGAAAGATCGTTTCTGCCGAGAGTTATCGAGGCGAAGCGATCTGAGCTCCGCCAAGTCCTGGTGGCGGAGTGGTGTGCGAGACTTGCGCAACCCAGTGCGGGGCCCGCCGTCATAGCGGCGGTAAGACCCTGCATGGAGAAGTGGATCGACCCGAAGAGGCATGGGACGCTCACCTTCCGTGCGACGCAGGTGCTGACCGGACACGGGTGTTTCGGCAGTTACCTGTGTCGTATCGGTCTGGAGCCGACACCGGCGTGCCATCACTGCCGTGGCGGGGCAGAGGACACGGCGCTGCACACACTCGAGGAGTGTCCCGCATGGGACGAGCAGCGCCGTGCGCTCACCGCAGCGATCGGCGGGCGCGACCTCTCGCTGCCGGCCGTGGTCAGAGCCATGGTCGACAGCGGGGAGTCGTGGAACGCGGTCGTCTCCTTCTGCGAGGAGGTAATCTCCGCGAAGGAGACGGCCGAACGGGAGAGGGAAGCACTGAGCACTCTCCCGTCCCGCCGACGGCGCGCTGGCCAGAGGAGGAGGGAAGCCGAGGTCGATCCGCTTCCTCCATAAGGAGAGGCCGACGGGCCGAGGACCGGGGGAGTCCGACGTCCGTCACTAGGGCCGGAGTAGGCGTGTAGTGGCTGTTCCTACACGCCTACCTGATGGAAGGAGAGGAGGAAGAGGGACCCGCCGAACTCGCGCGCGGCGGGTCAAGGCCTGCCGGGGACGCGGTGAATGCAAGCTAGGCCCCGTACCCCCGGCAATAGGCAAGAAGAGGAACGCTCCAGTGGGTTTAGCCGGTGAGAGCCCGGCACACCCTCCGTCGACCCTCAGACGGAGGACGGTCTGGTAGAGATTCCCATTGGGTGAACAAAAAAAAAAAAAAAAAAAAATGGGGTATGGTGTTCCATAGTCAAATCAGTCAGAAATGATGAAACTGCCACCTCTTAAAGGATTTAGGTCAACTTAACCTATAACCCTGTATAAGCAAAGTTTAATTCTGTTTATTTGTACTCTGTGCGAGCAGCGGTGACCTAAAGACATCGACCGCTACTTACAAGTTATAGGTTGTAGGTTCGAACCTCACTTGATCTGCTCTTAAAACGGAGTAGGAAAACATCGTGAGGAAACCCGCATGTCCTAGAGGCAAAACTTCGAAGACATGTGACTTGTACCAACCCGCACTGGGCCCGCGTGGTAGATGTAGCCGTACCTACAAACGCCACATGGAACAACGCGTCAGACTGACGTCACATGAATTCTACATCTCGCAATCAGAGTTTACCATGCTACTAGCATACATACAACTTCTCAATTTCAAGCATTGGGCAAGGTCCCGCCAGACATAACCCTCATCTGGTCGGAGGATCCTCCCTTTTCTATGGAAGATGAGTAAACTTTATTCCCTCTTCCTCATGCCTCCACAGTAGATTACGGCCCATTCTCTCTGACCGAGATAGAGCAGCCCTGTATCCCAGGAATGGTAATATTATAGCCGCCGAATCTATTGTTCACAACCTAAATTAATTTTAAGTTCCGAGCATCTCTCTCTTTCTATTTCAATAAGAACAGGACAGAAGATAACATATGAGTTTGGTCCTGTCAAATTGAGATACTTCATAGACAGTTTAGACGTGATTATAAACATGGCGACCAAAATTACGTTAATTTGACAGGATTAAACCTAGATAACATCTTTTTTATATTTTTTTATTATTCGCCTGTGTAGTGTGTGTCCTCTGACATTGTCAGAGCCCTTGTTTCTGCAATTTTTTTTTCTTTTTTTTTTGTTCATATATTATTTATCGAAATCTATATCTACTTCTAATTCTCTATGTAACAATTCTTTAACCTATTTTTATTTTAATGCTATATTAATGGCTATGGTACTTAGCTATATATTTAGTATCATAATTTTCTTACGCTTAGTTATTCCTATCAATTAAAATTTTTGCTATCCTAGAGCAATAGTTCAAAAATATTTCCCTTTTCTTTCCCTTTATAAGACAAGGCAGATTTTGGGAGCTTAATGATGTGCCGAGTGTGTGTTCCATATCATTACCGCATTTTGGCGGTGATCGGGCACTCCAACCCAGTATGTGCAAGACGGTCTCCTCCACGTCCAGTGTGACAGGCACACGATGAGTTAGATAACATATTAATTTAATCCTCAGTAAACTAATGTGATATCTTCTGTCAACGATCGAGAAGAAGTCAATCGTCGAATCCAACTCAGCTGAACGCTTTCGGGAAGCTTCGTAAATCTTCTCGTCCGAAATACCACCAATGTCTCAAGACAAAGTCTTCGACCAGTGTGTGTTGCCAGTGATGACTGATGGAATTGAGACATGGTCGCTAGCAATGGAGCGCTATAAAGAAGGCTCAAGGTTTCACTGCGCGATCAGATCAGGAATGAGGAGATCCGCAGAAGAACGAGCTAACCGACATAGCCCGAAGAATCGCGACACTAAAGTGGCAGTGGGCCGGGCACATTGCCCGTAGGACCGATGCCCGATGGGGCCGACGGGTTCACGAGTGGTGACCACGCACCGGAAGACGCAGCATGGGTAGGCCCCCGACAAGGTGGACTGACCACCTGGTGAAGGTCGCGGGTAACCGCTGGATGCGGGAGGCGCAGGACCGGTCGTCGTGGAAATCCTTCAGAATGCATCCAATAGAAGACCGAAAGGCTGGCTACTCTACGCCTGTGCTCCAGGCTTTGGAGACCGTTTCGAGTTAAATCTGGGTCCCCAATCAGCCTCTTCGCACGCCTCTCCACTGAATCCAAAGTAGCCAGGTGACATTTCGCAGCACCAGCCCAAATGTGGCTGTAGTACTCCACACATGAACGGATCTGTGCTTTGTACAACACTAGAAGCTGCCCTGGTGTGAAGTACCGCCGGACCTTTGTGACGCCAAGTTTTCTGGCAGCCACTTTGGCCTTGGACTCAATGAACCACCCAAAGTTTAGGTTCAAGGAAATCTCAACTCCCAAACGCTAAAGGCGGTCGGTGCACTCCAAGGATACATTCTGAAAAGCATGTCTAATGGTGGACGTCTTTCCACTGAAATGATGATGATGATGATGTCCTTTTCTCAACGAAATGGAAATAAATTGTTGCGCTGAACTTAAAATAGTTTAGTTTGCGAACAACATACTCGGTGCCAATGGATGCATAAAACCTGATTATGAGAAGGTCAAGTAGCAATCCAACCGGTTGTGTTTTGGATGACTGGTTTAATTAATTTTGGCGATCAAATATCAGCATTGCATGCGTAAAATATTTTTCATCCCACCATCTCGGAAAGAGTATTTTTAATCTTCAATATCTGACTGGAAAAGCCGTTTTTATTCTCTAGAGGATAAAGTAAATTGAATTTAGAACATCGTGTGCACTAAGTTTGTAAATTAAAAAAAAACATTAAACCTATTTACTGTTACCTCTATGGTGCCGAATATATCATACAACTTTTTTTTAATTTGTTAAAAACTCAGACTCGGAACCTTCTTGGTGTTCTTTTTCAATTTTCTTTGTACGCGGTTCTTTACGCGGCATTTTTTCACGTCATTGTTAAACCTTATATTAAAAAAAAGAAACTTGAAAACAAGTGAAAAACTAAAATGAGTGATTCTAGCAACGAGGAAGTTTGTTTGACGCCAACAGAATTGACTGAAACTGTTAATAATGCGCAAATGAACTTTCTACCTCAACAATCACGCGAGAAGTATTTAAAACAGTACGATATGTTCAACACGTGGCGACTAGCAAAAGGAGCCAAAACTTTCTCAGAAAACGTTTTGCTGGCATATTTTATAGAATTATCCGAGAACAAGAAAGCAAGCACTCTATGGAGTACGTATTCGATGCTAAAAGCAACAATAAAGATGAAAAAAGACATACATATCAATACCTATCCTAAATTAGTAGCATTTTTAAAAAGAGCCTCATCTGGTCATCATCCAAAAAAATCGAAGGTTTTCACAGTATCTGATATTGAAAAGTTTCTTAACGAAGCACCCGATTCCGTATATTTGGCGGCAAAAGTAAGTCAGTTGCATATTCAGTATCTACTTAAGTACATATATTAATCTCAATTAAATAGTATACTTAGTAAATGT
>JADWQK010001712.1:0-98389 GCA_017933935.1 Sesamia nonagrioides
TGTTTGAAATTGTTTCGTCAACTGAACTATTTCGAGAAATCAGCATTAATTTCCAGAATTTGTCTATGATTGTGAATTATTCGTGAACGTAGACGACACCACATCAAGCTACTACAATCTGTCAGATTTCTTTATTAGATTTTCAACTTTAAAGCAATAAGTCTCAAAGTTGATTGGGAATATTTGACAGTTTTGGGTAGCGTGATCTGATGTCATCTGTTCATAGAGTAGCAAAGAAAGCAATAATGATAGACTAACATGCATTATGTCAACACTAAACACCTACTTAGAATAGAATACTGTTCCAGCTGACAACATATATGGGGGGCGGTCTTATCGCTAACAGCGATCTTTTACAGACAACCTTTAAAACACTGTCGGTTTTTGTAAAACTTATGTAAACTATGCCACGATGCTAGTATCACTAGCCATAGACAAGTCACAGTATTACTGAATATACCACACTCCATGGAGGATGGAACCTATTTGACCTCCGCAGCACAGTAACTGGTTAACACGAAACCACTTGGTAACACTGGTTGTCAGACTTTCAGGCCACAAATGACGGGAGGGAACAATGTCTTTCCGAGACAGTTAAGATGGCCATCCAGATCCTCACACACAGACCTTCATTACTTAGCCGTAAGCAAATTCGTGTGGTACCCGGCAGAGTAGAATAGGCCACCCTCACTCTTACCGAGATGTCGTAGAAGGCGACTAAGGCAAATTCCGTGCAAAATCACCAGCAAACAGAGAAGGAAAGCTCTGCAATTTATACCAAAACCCTCGCCAACCCGTCTGCCAAGCGTGGCGAGTATGGCATTTACCCCTCATGTTATTGATGGCTGAAGGTGAAGGAAAACATCTTGAGGAAACCTGGACTTTAAGTCTGAAATCGCCAACCCGCATTGAGCAAGCGTAGTGATTGCGCTCAATCCTTCTCTGTATAAGAGGAGACCTGTGCCCAGCAGTGGGACGATAAAGGGGTTGATGATGATAATTTTATTGATGGAGGCCAGTGCCCTTGCAGTGGGGACGTAAATAGGCTGATGAAGAAGCAAAGTCGAAATACTCACCTATCACCGAAAGCGCCCGTCATCGCAACAAAAGCATACGGAGTCCAGGCACAGATGAAAAGGAAGAATATCGTGAAGGCGACTTTAGCAATCCTTATCTCGACACTTCGGCTCGCATCCTCTTTGTTGGCTGCTAGGGACTTGACGTTCATCTTCTTGGCCTGGTCTGAGAGCATGCGCTCGTGAAGGCGTACCTGGGAAGCAAAGGGTTTGTGGTTAGTGACTTGACGAACGATGCCATATACTGTAGATTAGTTGGACTGTTTTTTAGATTAGACTAGAAAAGTCTCGCTTTCCTAGTGTTAAAGTTCGCTAATTTATTTTTATTTAATTCATTTCAATTCCAGGTCAGGCAAGTACCAATGTAACTTTTCTAAAGTTATATGTACTTCTAAGTAAGATATACTACGGCTAGCGGACACCAATGACTGAAGGTGAAGGAAAACATCTTGAGGAAACCTGGACTGTAAGTCTGAAATCGCTAACCCGCTTTGAGCAAGCGTAGTGATTACGCTCAATCCTTCTCTGTATGAGAGGAGACCTGTGCCCAGCAGTGGGACGATAAAAAAAAAATGATGTTGAGGCTGATGAAGCGCAAAAAGACTGGTATCTAGGCCAGTAATTATTTGTTTGAATATTTTGGTACTGGTAACATTTTAGTATGTCAGGTGGACGTTAAATGGCACAAAGGCCAAGGAACCATGCCAAAAAATTAAAAAAAGAAGGTGTACAGAGTCAGACGACTGCACATCAAGCTACTACAATCTGTCCCTTATCGTTGTTAGATTTTCAACTTTATCTCTAAAGCATTAATGCTCAAGGTTGATTGAAATTATTTGCCAGTATCGGTAGCTTGACCTGCTGTCATCCGTACATTGGATGCTTTTGATTGGTTAACCAATCAGAGGCAAGTAGATTGTCATCTGTGATTCAATTGTTGACCAATCACAGAACTCGATTTTACCGCGGAAATGACCGAATGATGAATTGGTTGGTTAGACATGCTGACTCGAGTTGTGGGACGAAAAGCCGTAACAACAACAAAGTTGTGTTTCCTTTTACATATATTTTGTTCAGGACGTAACTTCGGAGGAGGAGGGGGAGGGGAGATTATTAGATTAGATTAAATTATAGTCTCAGTTATAAAAAAGTTAAATACTAAAAAATTGGTTCCGTCATTTATTTTTAACGGCAGTTACGGTTATCTGTAATTTTCAGTAGGTATTTTAAATGATGTCAAAAACCGCTTTGTATTTGAACAGCCGATCTTTCGTGATAGTCTATCACTTTTTTATAAAAGCAAATCAGCAGGGTAATTACGTAACACAATATCAGTAGCAAAGGGTTTCATATTGACAGTTCAACGATGCGTTCATTGCGTTATTTACGTTGTTGAGCAGACACATTTTTCAAACATATGGAGCAATGGATTAGCAATAGGCTTCCAAATGATTCCAATTGACAGTGGCACTATCACTATCTTCTTCTTCTTCTACTTCAGCCTATAGATGTCCACTGCTGAACAAAGACCTCCCCCAAGGCTTTCCACGCTGACCGGTCCAGTGCTGCCCGCATCCATCGGCTTCCCTTCACCAGGTCATCGGTCCACCATGTTGAGGGCCTCCCTACGCTGCGTCTTCCAGTTCGTGGCCGCCACTCCAGAACCTTACTGCCCCATCGGCCATCGGTTCACTATCACTGTACTCTTCTCAATTAGGGCTCCATTTTCCCGTAAATCTATCATTTTTTTTTACTTCAGACCGTGATCTCGCCTGATGGTAAAGGTGATTTTTGATGGTAAAGCGCACTAGTTATTATGATTTTGCTCTAAAGCATGTACTGTGGTAGGTACATAATAAGCTTAACACCTGTAATTATATTAAACTAGCGGCCGCCAGCGACTTCGTTCGCGTCTAGTTAGTTATGCTCCGCTCCTATTGGTCGCAGCGTGATGTTATATAGCCTAAAGCTTTCCTAGATTAATGGGCTATCCAACGCAAAAATATTTTTTCAAATCAGACCAGTAATTCTTGGTATAGATTACTAACTGCGCCTCGCGATTTTACACGTATAAGTATAACTGGTTATAAACCTGTATTGTATTATGACAAATTTCAATAAATCTGTTCAGGACTTTTTGCATGAAAGAGTAACAAGCATACATACAAACATTCGCATTTATAATTTTAGTACTTAGAATTGTAATTATGTAGGTATGTTCGACAAAATTCGAATTCTCTTCTTTTCCCTATATCCCCAGGCTAAGGGAATGTTCTGACAAGCTTCCAAATCCACTTTGATGTTTGAAAGGAATTAATTCGAGAGTGAGCCTTCACGACATTAAAAGGAAATGATTTTTCACAAAGGTGCCATTGAATGCTTACTAAAAAATCTATACTAATATATAAAGCTGAAGAGTTTGTCTGTTTGTTTGAACGCGCTAATCTCAGGAAGTACTGGTCCGATTTAAAAACATTTTTTTGCGTTAGATAGCCCCTTAATCCAGGAAGGCTTTAGGCTATATAACATCACGCTGCGGCCAATAGGAGCGGAGCATATATATATAGCTTATAATGTTAGTAAGGATTTGACAATTGTTCCTGGAATCTGACAAAAATATATTTTTTTAAATTTCCATCCGTAATTTTTAGTTTACGAATAAAAATTATCCGTAGAGTTCAAAAATATGGCCGAATTAAGCTACGCCCTGAATTCTGGAACTATTCGTTAGATTTTAAAAACATCATAGCGATGTCAACAACGTAAGGATGGATCCCTTACGTTGTTGACACTACTTCGATCCGGATGAAGCGTTTCGCCTCGTCTTTTACACCGCATACATCCAGCGAATGGAATAATTTGCAGCGGCTGTGTTTCTGCCTATCTACAATTTAAGTGTTTCAGGTTTTAGTCAGTAAAAGTCTGACACGCCCTTCCGCTCCGCCCAGAGCGAGAGAGGTCATTTGATGATTTCCTATACACACACAAAAAAGGCTAGAGTGAATATTAATAAACCAGCGCGCTTTACAATCTAAGATTGCATCACTCCTTACCATCAGGCGGGATTGCGGTCAAGCAATATTTTATGATTATAAAAAAAGGTATTTTTACAGTAAATCTTATATAGGGATCTTTTTATGCAAAAGATATATATGAGTAAAAACATATATCACATTGGATAACTTAATTCTTAAAGGTTTGAGCGATTTAACACCACTTTACCACCTTTAAGTGCCGAGGAAAAGAACATGTCACAGAGAATAATAACCAAAGCGAAGTTGGTGATGCGTTACGATAATTTCAGGCGAAAGATCTTGCGGGCAAGGTAGATAAAAGTTATCTGAGTTGTTGGAAATTAATCAGATCAAAATTTTGATATTCCGCTTCTGATATTCAATGTCAGTGGCGGAAAACAGAATCATTATAACCGAAGCACACAATGAAGATGTGTCTCATCTTCATTACTAGCTTCTTTTTGTTTTTGATTTAATAATTATAAACTAGTGCTTGACTGCAATCCCGCCTGATGGTAAGCAAGGATGCAATCGTTGATGGTAAAGCGCGCTAGTTTAATAAGCCACATAAAAACTTAGTTAATAGGAAGGAAGACGGCGGTTGAGCGAGGTGATGGAATGTTAAACCCAACAACACGACCAACGACGCGATGTTGCGTCAGAGGGAGATTATTATTCAACATCATGCCGGAACACGACGAATCGCTTGGCGGCAAGACTTTGTCTGGTGGGTGGTAACTTCTGCCGGCAGCCGATGTTATGGCCTACCACCAAAGCCTAATGAGTAATGCCACAGAAATCTTCAAGTTTACTCGTTTTATTCTTTTTATCTGCCTACACGATAAAAACTTGTACCTAAATACCGCAAAGCGATAAACAATACAAGCTACAACAGTTCCTTTCTTTTATAACATTCCTCGCCCATTCCACCCAAGATAATCGTTGCGGGACTCCGAAATGTTTGGACAATCGAATCGGAGTTCTACGAATTTCTATTCGAATGAAGAATCAGTGCGCCCCTCGATTAATTAAACGATCGAAATCTAATTCGAAATTTGAATGTTGCAGTCAGCAAGGTAATAGAGTAAGACATTATCAGTAGCATTTTAACACTATTCATCTTGACAGTTCAACAACATTCATTTCGGTATTTGTGTTGTTGAGCAGATACATTTTTGAACACATGGAGCAATGGATTAACAATATGCTTCAAAATGATCCAAATTGATGATAATATTGTATTAATTACGCAATTATGATACTGATTTATTAAAATCGACTGTATTACTTAGTTGGCATGGCAATCGAATATACAGAAGTTGAAATAATTATTTTAGTCCTGTCAAATTAAGATGCCTAAACTGAGCCTGCAGATTAGACGCGAATACTAAAAACATGTCAATTTACGTCAGGCGCGGACTAATTTGACAGGATCAAACAAAAATTTACCTTCTGTCCTTTTCTTAATGACGTAGAAAGAATGAGATGCCGGAACTTAAATTTAGTTTAGTTTTTGTACATGGGAATTGGCGCTATTGCCATGTTCAATATGAATTGACTCGATCAATTTTTTTAAGTTAGTTAATCGAATGCAGTCGATATAAACGTAATCGAATATAATTAGTTGAATACGGCATATCGAATAGGTAGGTACGCCCATCGTTAACCCAGATCCGGAATTTGTGCATTGGTTCAAACACAAATAATGCTTCTTCCCCGTCCATTCCATTTTCAAGGAAAACTTCTGAGTTTTCCGCTTAAATTGTTACTCAAAGAATTCTTGAAACGAATCGTTCTGAAATAATTCTCATTTATTGCAGAACTTTCCGTTTTAAATAAGCGGAATTATGAACTTTTAAAAGTTGTGATTGTATTTATATTCATGTCTACTGCACTCGTGTTGGAAAGTAGAGAACTTTATACATATATAAGCATCTTTTTTAAATACAAAAACAGTTTTTGGCGGGAAAGTTAAGCTGAGTGTCACGCTAATTTTTCATTGGACTTTTAAAATATTTATAGTGTTGTTTTTTAAATAAAAGTGCGTGATTATGTAGTAAAAAGTGCATTCAGTAAATAATTCATAAAGAACATTGAGATATCGCAGCATAGTGGCCTCATCAAGACTTTGCCTCAAACCTCCCTCGTAGACGGTTCACGCGGCCTTCTTTTTCGACGTGAATGAAAATTCATTACGTGGCATTGGCTAAATGCACCAACCGTGCGAAGCCAAAGACGAAAGAAAGAAATAAAATAAATACAAAAAATAGGATCTCCTATAGGTATGTAGATCTGCTTTGACTTTAAGTAACCAGTGATGAGACGACGAAAATAGGACAACCTACTCGATAAAGTTTGCTACTACATTTCAAGGTTCAAAGATTTAAATATAAGCCCCTTTATTCATAAATGCTGCTTAAACTTAATTAGTGATTAGCGATTGTTTAAACATACATTATAGACGTTTGCACTTCACTTAGCTTTAATCTCATCGTTTATGAATAAACCCCTTAAACTCTGTGGTGTTTATTCATAAAGGATGATTAAGGTTAAGTGACGATAAAAGGTCAAAAATGTATGGTTAAAGAATCGCTAATCACTAGTTAACTTTAAGCAGCGTTTATGAATAAGGGGTAAAGTGTCTAAGTTGTCTTAGAACGTATTAAAACTCCTTTCAAATAAGAACAGTCGCTTAAATGCTACACTTGTTTGAATTCAGAACCTTGATATTAATTTATTTAACATGCATCGGCCAGTTATTAATAGTACCTACAGCTATAATATACTTTCAATTTAATAATACGAAACAAATAAAAACAGCTTAACAGTACCCGAATTTTCAATGTAGGTCGAACGAAAGCTTTTATGTCCAATTTTCCTTGTAGGGAAAACGAAAAAAACTGAGCAATCAGACTTTTAATTATCAGTCCTGTTAAATCGCGTTTTTCGAGCGTCGACGATTCCGAATTCAAAAAACAATGATTGGGTTCTTTTTTTAAACCTCCATTGAATTAATTATGACGTAACTGATTGTTGTTTCAAAATGGTGATGCATTTAAATGATACGCGAGTATGTTCCTTTATAGTTACACTTATTATTATCGTTGAAACAAAATATCACAATCTTGTGATATTTACCAACATGCACTGGTCCTCGTGGTGGATTACGGCCCATTCCTTTTCACAAGAGGAAGCCTCTTATGTTCCAGTAGTGGGACCACTGCTTAGGTAATAGAAAAATGCTGTACATAAAATATTATGTTATACATGTATTCTAGAACGCTTTGTGTTGCGGACGGCTAACTAAAACAACACTTAACACCAATTTAACCCGGCAGTTTCATTTAGAGTCTTAAAGTAAACAGCTAATGAAAAGCACTTAATTTAAGCTAAAAAAGCTATTTAACGGAAAACGCAAGGAACGCTGCCGGTAACTAATTTGAAAAAAGAAACGTTTATTAAAATCTTCACCCATTTCCCGTTGCACTTTAATTTATTAATACTGCGAAACAGCTTAGATCTCTGTAAACTAATAATTACGATAAGACAAATTTTATTATACTAGTCTAATATAATAACAAGCAAGTATCCTTCGCCCAAGACAGATGTTCAGAGTACAGTTGACGAAAGAATCTAGTTTAAGAAAATTATATAATGGCCCCGATCCCCTAGTTCACAACTTTAATTAAATATAAGTTCAATGCATCTTCTTCTTTTTATTTCATTAAGAGAAGGACAGAAGATAAAATGGCAGTTTAAACCTGTCAAATTAGTCCGCTCCTAACGTAAATTGACGTATTTTGGTCGCCACGTTTATATTCACGTCTAAACTGTCTATGGAGTATCTTAATTTGACAGGATTAAACTAACATGTTATCTTCTATCCTTTTCTTCATCATCATCATCAACCTTTTTATCGGCCCACTGCTGGGCACAGGTGTGGAGGTATAAGGAACAGCGTGTAAAGAATTATTATTATTGAAATGGATGGCTCCTCCGACCAGACTCGTATTATCTGGCGAGCACTTTGCCCATCGGTTGATGTCGTAAACTTGTATGAGCGCTAGTTGCACAGTAAACTCTGCTTGCGAGATGTAGGATTTGCGTGAGGTCAGAACGACACGTTGTTCGCATGTAGCGTTGCAGGTACCACTACATTATGTATTTAATATAAACTGTTGCACTCAAACCGTAATGGAACTCTTCTTCTTCTTCTTCTTTCAAGGTGAGGTTCAACCTCAACTCTTGATCAATGGCCTCTGTGGAATAGATACCACAATTTTTCTAATAACACGTGTAACAAATTATAGAAATTCTTTGAAAAATTTATTTCACAATAATGGTGGATATCGCCAATGACAGTTGAAAAAGACGGCCGTGTGGGTCGTCTATGAGGGAGTTTGAGGCAAAGTCATGATGTGGCGACTATGCTGCGATATTTCAATGTTCTTTATGAATTATTTACTGGATGCACTTTTTACTACATAAATCACGCGCTTTTAATTATATAAATAATTTTTCATCCCACCATCTCGGAAAGAGTATTTTTAATCTTCAATATCTTACTGGAAAAGCCGTTTTTATTCTCTAGAGGATAAAGTAAATTGAATTTAGAACATCGTGTGCACTAAGTTTGTAAATTAAAAAAAAAAACATTAAACCTATTTACTGTTACCTCTATGGTGCCGAATATATCATACAACTTTTTTTAATTTGTTAAAAACTCAGACTCGGAACCTTCTTGGTGTTCTTTTTCAATTTTCTTTGTACGCGGTTCTTTACGCGGCATTTTTTCACGTCATTGTTAAACCTTATATTAAAAAAAAGAAACTTGAAAACAAGTGAAAAACTAAAATGAGTGATTCTAGCGACGAGGAAGTTTGTTTGACGCCAACGGAATTGACTGAAACTGTTAATAATGCGCAAATGAGCTTTCTACCTCAACAATCACGCGAGAAGTATTTAAAACAGTACGATATGTTCAACACGTGGCGACTAGCAAAAGGAGCCAAAACTTTCTCAGAAAACGTTTTGCTGGCATATTTTATAGAATTATCCGAGAACAAAAAGCAAGCACTCTATGGAGTACGTATTCGATGCTAAAAGCAACAATAAAGATGAAAAAAGACATACATATCGATACCTATCCTAAATTAGTAGCATTTTTAAAAGAGCCTCATCTGGTCATCATCCAAAAAAAAATCGAAGGTTTTCACAGTATCTGATATTGAAAAGTTTCTTAACGAAGCACCCGATTCCGTATATTTGGCGGCAAAAGTAAGTCAGTTGCACATTCAGTATCTACTTAAGTACATATATTAATCTCAATTAAATATACTTAGTAAATGTTGATAGGCATAATTATGCGTTCATATAAATTTTATTCATTTATCTACTACAATACTCTTTACATTGCAGGTTGTTCTTATTATTGGAATAAACGGAGCATGTCGAACTAATGAACTAACACAACTTAATGTCAAAACATTGAGAAACATTCAGATGACTTACTATTAATTAATTTACCTAATACAAAGACAAAAAGAGACCGCAACTTTGTCATTCGCAAGGAATACGTAACGATTGTTGAGAAATATCAAGCCTTACGGCCGCCTAACACTCCAATCAATCGTTTTTTTCTACATTATCGCAATGGAAAGTGTGTTAGACAGCCTATGGGTACTAATAAAATTGGCAGTATCCCACGAGAAATAGCAACATTTCTTGAACTTCCAGAACCCCTGTTGTACACGGTCATTGTTTCCGACGAACTTCAGCCACACTTTTGGCTGATTCCGGAGCTGATCTCCTGTCCCTTAAGCGCCACGGAGGCTGGAAGACCAATGCAGTTGTAGAGGGATACATAGAGGATTCCATCAAAAATAAGTCTAAAATATGTGAAGGCATCGTAGGAGCCATTACACTGAAAGAGCCTCAATCGGAAACTTGGACTGGCCCTTCTACATCAAAAATAAGCCGTTATGAAACACCTAACCATCTCCCTCTCTCTCCAACATTCACGCCAAGGGAATCCGATGAATCAGTACAACTATTAAGTATGACAGACAGTTTACCGAAAAACAGTACACAAGTGACTAACACCAATATTACAGTACCAAACAAAAATATTACACTCAATTTAAATAACTGTTGCAACGTTACTTTAAAATTTTCTTAATTATACTTTAGTATTATTTTGTTATAATTTAAAGATTATTCTGTAATACTTACCTGTCATAATGTAGTAATTAATACCTAAACTGAAATAAAAGTGTACCTATCTTGTGATTGTAAACATTTTTTTATTGCATTTAGTCATTTCCTCGCTGAGGTGGAATGAAAAGTTACGTGTTGCACTCGAGTGCAAAGATTTTTCACCTCGTGTCCTTTTGATTCCCTCGCTAACGCTCAGGATTCTAATTTGAATCACTCGCTGCGCTCGTGATTCAATTTTAGAATCCTTCACTTGCTCGGTCATCAAAATTGAACTTGGGATAAAAACAGCTCAACTTCAGAACAATTACATGAAGCCATGGGGTTTCAGACAGGTTTATTTGAAGGTGTTATATTTTATTGATTCTTAAAGGACAGGGATTCTGTGCTTTCAGATTGAAACCTTCAGCCAGAAATAATCATAATGAGGCGCAACTACATGTTTCCGAGGGTTCGTCGTGTTCCAGCACTTAGTCTCTAGGTAAACCGGCCAGAGAGACAGAGTCCCAAACAGTTGTGGCTCTTATAATCAGGGGTTTGGGAGGATCTAAACATTGGATAATCATTGCATCCTCTTTAACTGCGTCTTCCTTCCTATTCACTCAAGTTTTTTTGAGTGAATAGGCTAATAAGCTAGTGAGTTTTACCATCAACGTTGCATCACTGCCATCAGGCAGGATTGCAGTCAAGCACTAGTTTATAAATAATAAAAAAAAAAAAATCCCAGTCGCATCCGAAGCCTTTTCAGCTTTGGAGTCTGGGGTCCGCTTTACCAGTCAAACTGCTGATATGGCTAAACTTCGACATTTTCAGTGAAGCGACTGCCGTCTGACCTCCACAACCCGAAGGCGACATCGAAGCATTGCAGTTAGACCAATTGTTTGGACTTTTGAGGGCTCCAACAACCCGTAACGACTGCCACTAGATGTTCGTATGGCAACCGGGACCAACGGCTTAACGTGCTTTCCGAGGCACGACCAGACCAGTGCAAATATTCATATTCATATATACAAACATTTGCACTGCGCGGGGATCAAACCCGCGCCTCCTTGCGCAGCGGCTGCGTCCGCTACCGCTTCGCCACGGAGGCTGTCAAATTGTATTTAATACCATTTAGTATAAAAAGCTATGGACTTTACAAGATTATTTCGTCTGAAATAGCAAAAATGAGATCGGATTTAATGTTATTCATTGCTGTATTTCGTAGAGATTATCTGACAAGGTAAATCTTATTACGTTCGAGTACGTAGTAAGCCGATTCCGAAGTGAAAAAGTAACGACATCAAGCAGTCTTGATTTGCCAATATTTGGAATTAGGTGTTAGATCGTTTTCACTAAGTATTCTAATTAATTTTTCTTTTTTTTTGTATGAAGTTACAAAATTCTCCTAGCAACCAATTCAATATGTTTTAATGTTATAAGGAGGTAAAGTTTTTGAGTTTGTAATACCATCTCTGTATTTTATAAAGTTATACACTTTCTAAGTATATCTTGGACACCAATGACTGAAGGTGAAGGAAAACATCTTGAGGAAACCTGGACTTTAAATCTGAAATTGCCAACCCGCATTGAGCAAAACGTGGTGACAATCCTTCCCTATATGTGAGGAGACCTATGCCCAGCAGTGGGACGATAAAAAGGTTGATGAAACGAAATCGAAATGAAATCGTTTATTAAGCAAGTAGGATCACCGATCACTTTTACACATCATGTTTTTTTTTTTAACTAGATGAAGCCGGCATTTCCTAACTGACTACCTCTGAGAAGAAATAGCCGAAACAAATTCAGGGACCATCGTCTTTTTTCAAGCCCAGACATCAAAAATGAAAATGTTTACAATAATTTACGTTATAATTACGCATATTGCTTAATAACAATGCTTAACAGAGCGAGCAGCTCAGTCCCAAGCTTTGTAATCTTGCGTATTTTTGATTTAAGCATAAACATATAGGGATTTAGGGATAGAGAAAGTGACTTCACTAGATAGTTGTCTTATACTATCTAGTGAAGTCGTAGGCTAAATAAATATCAATCCGAAATATTATAAGACTTTTTCGTGGTAAAAATGACAATGTAATTTTTTTTCCTATTGCAGGTTTGCTGGAAGGAATGTCTTATGAAGTAAGCATTAGGTACCTTTAGGTACTTTTTTCTTTAAACAAGAAACCGTGGCCCAGGCCGTCGCACAGGCAAGCGAAGAAACATGGGTGGGTTTTAGTCAGTAAAAGTCTGACAAGCCCTTCCGCTCCGCCCAGAGCGGGAGAAGTCATATGATGATTTCCCATCCCAACAAAAAAAAGGTACTTACTTTTTGCTGTTGTCTGTTTGTATATGTTTATACTATCCATACTAATATTATAAATGCGAAAGTAACTCTGTCTGTCTGTCTGTTACGCTTTCCCGCATAAACCTCTCAACCGATTTTGATTAAATTCGGCACAGACAATCTTTAAACCTTGAGAAAGAACATAGGCTTTTATCCCGGAAAAAAATGTTCCCGAGGGAAATCTAAAGAGCGCGATATAACCGAACTCCACGCGGGCGAAGCCGCGGGCGGAAAGCTATATAAATATTAAATTAAAAAAATGTATACCACCCAACGAAGTGGGCCAGGGTCAGCTAGTTCGTAATAAAGCAGGTGTTTTATCTTCTTCTTCTTCAGCCTTTAGAGGTCCACTGCTGGACAAAGGGGGAGGCCTTTGTCCAGCTTGAATTTCAATCTTCTTCATATTCTAAAGCCTGGGGGAACGCCTTTGTTTGGATAAAGGCCCCCCCAATGCTTTCCATAATGATCAGGTTTGGGGTACCCGCATCCATCAGTTGTAGTGTTCTTTACACTTGTTAATATCAGGGGAATCATAGCCTTCCATTTCTTTTATTAATAACTAACTTACGTATCATTATTGTCTGTCCCGAGCCCAGTTTGATATATGTCACATGTCTTCGCAGTTTTTTTTGGCTCTAGGACATGCCGGTTTCCCCGCAATGTTTTCCTTCACCGTTTTGAGAGCAATGGTTATGAAGTAATTTACAAAAAGTAAACCGCCTGATGGGTACGAACCTACGACCTACAACTCGTAAGTCGCGGCAGTTATCACTAAGACACTTTTACGAGACAAGTAAATTAAACACACGACTATCGCTAGCTTATGCGCTCCCTAATAATACAATAAATACTTTTAGAAACTGAATCGTTTTCCTTTAATCCGAGATCAGATAATAAAAGCTTTGAACACAACGGGTATAATACCTTCTGTATAAATAGGTTAATTGAATCTAAATGTATCTGTGGTAATAATCACTGCCCGTATTAGGGTCAGGCGGAATTAAATGGGACGAAAGATCTGTCGGCCTTTTGTGGCCAAACATCGAACCTTTCTAGTTTGAGGAAGAGAATTATTACACGAAGTTTTCAGTCATTCATTTTAGGGTTGAATTTTGTTCGAGTTTGTTTTAAGTATTTTGTGTTGAAAAAGATCTCCGAACAATCTTTGGCAGTTAATTAGGCACCTAATTTATGCATCATTACTTTTTGTTTCACCATATTAGACTCTAAGAAACTAGAGCATATTTTGTAAAAATCCTGCAACTCGTAAGCAGAGTTTACCGCCACAACTACCATACATTCAACTTCACGATATCAATTGTTCGTCCGATACTACAGTCGTCTGTTTAGAAGATCCTTCCTTTTCCTATGGAGGATAACTGAATTTTACATCCTATTCCACTAATTATTTAGACAAATTATAATTACATAAGTTACACTCAAATTGTTGATTAGTTTAAGTTAGATTTTAATTAATTATTAAGAACCAGCAGAGTAATTGAGTAACGCTGTACCAATTGCGTTTATATTGCGAATTCATTGCGATAGATATATTATTTACAATGGATTAGCAATATGATTCAAAATGTTTCCAATAATTAATATTAATAGTGTGTTCTTTTAATAAACGTTAGAAAAAATATTTACTACTTTATTTTGATACGTAAGTTTTAGAAGGCACCAGATAAAAATTACGGAAGAGAAAAAGAGTAATTTAAATTTATGTTGCCACACGAAAAAAGTAACTAGAAAAAAATAAAAAGGCGAAAGATTTTACAGAAGGATGTACTTGAAAAATATTATATCATTAATGATCTACAACTGTCTCTAGCATTATTTACGACATCCACAAATCCTATTTGATTTATTTTTTATTACGAAGTTAAGTGAAATATGAGGAATGTAGGTGTTCTCAAACACCACATTTCAAGCGTGTTTTATGAACGCTTAGGATGTGGTAGAAAAAGATAATGTTCAGGGTTTATTTTGTTGCCTTCGAGACCTACAAAATGTGTGCTTGATATTATTTGTTTGTGTGTTTTTATACAAGGTGGTTGCGATATTGACGTGTAAATTGCAAGCAAGAAGTCGGCACATGATTCTAGATCCTCGTGAAGCCGTACGGAGGACGGGTCTGAGCAGCTGCGTTGTGTGCCGGGTACGATGCTCCCTCTGGCGCAGCATCTTTGCATCAGCTCGCTCAACTGCCGTTTTCCTATTCACTTAGTTTATTTTGGGTGAATAGGTTTAATAAACTAGCACGCTTTACCATCAACGATTTCGTCACTGCATACCATCAAGAGGGATTGCGGTCAAACACTAGTTTATAATTAAAAAAAAAAGAAAGTTACGCAAACGTAAACAACGCAGAGGGCGCCACAAGCACATAGAGTAAACAAACCGCCATATTGCACAATCTCCTTGTCGTGCTCATCATCTCCTAGCATTTTCCCAACTAAGTTGGAATCATCTTTCAGTCTATGGGGTGGAGCTGAATACTAGGGTTTTTACGTTCACTAAGTCATCATCATCTCAGCGTTAATCCCAGTCGCATCCGAAGCTTTTTTAGCTTTGGAGTCTGGGGTCCGCTTTACCAGCCCGCTGATTTTGGCTAAACTTCGATATTTTCCGTGAAGCGACTGCCGTCTGACCTCCACAACCCGAAGGCGATATTGAAGCATGGCAGTTAGACCAATTGGTGGACTTTTGAGGGCTCTGACAACCCGTAACGACTGCCATTAGATGTTCGTATGGCAACCGGGACTAACGGCTTACAGAGCTTTCCGAGGCACAACCAGTCTACCTAGTGCAAAAATTAATACAAATATTTGCACTGCGCGGGGATCGAACCTACGCCTCCTTGCGCAGCGGCCGCGTTCGCTACCGCTACGCCACGGAGGCTGTCAAATTTTACGTTCATAAAGTACGGCAATTTGATTTTTTTTTAATTACCATCGATAATTCTATGAGGGGTTCCAGAACCATGGTTGTACTGGATCCAGGATTACCTGGTTGGAGACTGCTGCCCTGTATTCTTTGTAATCGTATGACTTTCAAAGTCAAATCCCAGCAAACAGTTGAGATTTAACTTGTCTGCACAGAGTAATGGCTCTCCTAACTTTTTTAATACAAACTCAATCGTAAAAGCTTCTTTTCACAAAAGATAATTTAAGTCACATCTTAGAAATGTGACAAACATTGCCGATCCAAAAGAACTTTAAAAACCTATTTAACTTTATGGTTTCTGTGAACTGTTGTGTTTAAGAAGCCTTTTTCTTCTTGGAAAACGACAAATTGGATTTGTACAAATACATTCATCATCGACCTGGTGAAGGTCGAGGGAAACCGCTGGATGCGGGAGGCGCTGGACCGGTCGTTGCCGCGTCGCGGAGATCCTTGGGGGAGGCCCTTGTGCAGCAGTGGACGTCTGTCGGCTGAAATGATTGATGATGATGATGATTCATCATCTGCCTAACCTTTTCCAACTATCTTGAGGTCAGCTTCCAGTCTAACCGGATTCAGCTGAATACCAGTATTGGCAGTGGTGGCATAGTGGTTAAAACACCAGCCTCTCAACTATTAATGTGCGGGTTCCATTCCAGGTCAGGCAAGTACCAATATAACTTTTCTAAGTTATATTGGTACTTGCCTGACCTGTAAAGTAGTACTTTCACAGTTTAGTGTGTAGTAGTACTTTCTAAGTATATCTTGGACACCAATGACTGATTACAAGGTGAAGGAAAACATCTTGAGGAAACCTGGACTTTAAACCTGAATTCGCCATCCTGCATTAAACAAGCGTGGTAATTACGCTCAATCCTTCTCTGTATGAGAGGAGACCTGTGCCCAGCAGTGGGACGATAAAAAGGTTGATATGATGATGATGATGATGACTCACGAGGTAAACCGCGGCAAGAGTAGGTTAACCTGATCAGTCGACCTGTGCGGTTGTTATTATTTTATCGAACCCCTGAACATGTTTAATACATTATGGTGAATTAAAACATGATTTTATAAGTTTAGTACAGACGCAATAGAACAAACTACCCGAAATTGTCCCAATCAACCTTGAATCTCAATGCTTTACCGATAAAGTTGAAAATCTATTAAAATCATACCTTTAGCAGTTTAGTAGCTTGTGGCGGTGTCTGTACATTAAAATACGAGTGACTTTAATAGTTCTGCATGGCGTGAAATTGGCTAGATGCCCATTATTACGCACATTTACAATATTCACACCGAGCAATAAAAGAAAGCGTTCTAGTTTTCAAAACCCATATCCTCCCGTGGGTGTCTTAAGAGGCAACTAAGGGAACTTTCACCAGGGAAGTGGGCAGCAGCGCTCCTGAAAAGCCTGTGGAATATCAAAGAACTGCGATCCCCGACCCGCCTGCCAAGCGTGGGTATTATGGTAAAACCCCCCGAAAGCAAAAAAAAAAGCCTTGGGGGAGGTCTTTTTTTAGTAGTGGATCTCTATAAGCTGAAGAGTAGGAAAAAGTTTTCAAAATGGCTCCCGTTTGACACGCAAGTCCACTTTCATAGCTATAGTTCAAAATATGTACATAGTTTGAACTATAGCTATAGCTATAGCCTGTATAAATTAGGTCCTAGTAAGGATCACTTAGAAGCACTCGCCTCTTCAACTTCGCTAATTACCTTAGTTTTAACCCTGAAACGTAATATGAGCTGTCGGTAATTACGCTGCTTTTAGTCAAGAACACCGAGAACGTAATTCACATATAATATGGTGAATATATGCTCAAAGTTTAAACCAATCTGTTTCCCTTTCCGACAAGAAACAGACGAATTTCGCCGAGTTTTGTTTGGTATACGTATATCATGACTTATGCAAATACTTCTTGGTTGACTGATCGAGTTGTTTCTACTTCCCTAATATTTTCGTTTGATATTTGTTCTGCTTCTGAAACCAAAACTTTCACAGAACTAATACGCAACTTGATAAAGATTCGTGATAACCTTCGTAGTAGAATTTGGATCCACGCGAGAAAAACTTATCATGGACGAGATGGTACAAATTTGTAATGTTTATTGTATACATGTGTAATGTTTATTTTTAATTTATTAAATTTGTAATGTTTATTGTGTACATTAAACCATTATAATGTGTTGGGTGTATTGTATACTATACACCATCACCATCTCAGCGTTAATCCCAGCCGCATCTGAAGCTTTTTTCAGGTTTGGAGTCTGAGGTCCGCTTTACCAGTCTAACTGCTGATTTTGGCTAAACTTCGATATTTTCCGTGAAGCTACTGCCGTCTGACCTACACAACCCGAAGACGATATCGAAGCATTGCAATTAGACCAATGAAGGTCTAACTGCAATGCTTCAAAATCGTAATGGTTTAATGCTTGTTTAAGTAGATAAATAATCCATGCGAGAACACTAACCAAAATCTGTTTTATTGTCAGTAAACTCTGAAAGAAGTATCCTTCGACTATAATCAAAGAATAATATTTTTTTAATGAGTTACTCAAAACAAAGGATTGTAGGACACGTTAAAAATATAGTTATACAAAATAAGCACTATTTAAGCAAACCTGTGGGTGAGCAGTGCTCTCCTAGCTAGATTGTGAAAACCTGTGTTAAGGAGAAGCCCGGACTGCTCCCCTAAGGTACAGACGACAGCACATCAAGCTACTACAATCTGTCAGATTTCTTTATAAAATTTTCAACTTTATTTCTAAAGTATTAAGGCTTGAGGTTGATTGGGTATATTTAGCAGTTTCGGGTAGCCTGACCTGCTGTCGTCCGTACAATGACGTAAGAGTTAAGTACATAGTGATTCTGATGTTACTATTACAATTTCGAAGAATTAAATAGACAAAAGTTTAGTGTATGTTTTGTTATCATTAAAAAAAGATAAAATAATTAATTACTTTGAGATAATTACGTGTGTGTATGATTGTGTGTGCTAGTCGATGTTCATCACTTTAGGCTAGGAGAAAGAAGCTGTTCAACTTACCAGGCTAAACTACAGACTGCTGACTTACGAACGGGGCGCTGACGCCGGTTTTCCCTTCGGGGTTGAGTGGCCAGATGGCAGTCGCACTCGTAAAAGCCAAACATGCCAAACATACATGTTAGGTTAGTTAGCAGTAGCTATAGATATAGAAGTGTGACCTGCGTGTCATGCGCGTACGCTTTGTTGAGCCAGTGTAATAAAGAAGTTTCTACCCGACGGTCGAGTCTTATTTAACAGTGGCGACGAGTTACGGTTACCCACTCAAGTAAAACAAAACATATATCATGGCGCATTTTATAGGATCAGTTCCTATTTTTGAGCTCGGCCAGGATTGGAGCATCTTTAAAGAAAGGCTTTCTCAGTGGTTAACAGCGAATACGTTGTTAATAAAATCAGAAGGAAAAGAAGATGACCAGCGGAAGGCGGTACTTCTAAGTGCACTCAACAACGATGCGTATAAATTGGTACGTGAGGTAGTTGCGCCCAAGACAGTTGAGGAGATATCCTATAAAGAGCTAACTACAGAGCTAGATAAGCACTTCGTGCCAAAGAAGTCAGTTTTAGCTGAAAGATATGTCTTTCATACGGCGGTGCAAGACGTTGGCGAAGATTTGACGCAGTGGGCGGCCCGGGTGCGGCGTCTGGCAGTGGACTGCAAATTCGGAACAGCAATGGACGAAATGTTGCGGGATCGGTTTATCATCGGGATGCTGTCGGGTCCGGAACGGGACAAATTGTTCATGGACGAAAAAGCTTCCATTACACTGCCCAAGGCGTTGGAAATTGCAGTGGCTATCAATAGTGCAAAACGTGCAGCGCGACAGTCATCTACGGCAGCAGCACCGACCGCAACCAGCACGGATGTGTTCAAGATAGCGGCAAGACCTGCAACATCGTCGGTAAAGTGTAGTGTGTGCGGCTATAACAATCATACAGCGGACAAGTGTCGGTTTGCTTCGTATAAATGTAAAAAATGTGGAGTGAAAGGTCATTTAAAAAAAATGTGTAAACAAAAAAGTGGACAAGTTAATTGCTTACAAGCCTCGAATGGCGAAAGTGATGACGATGGTAATATTCTACTTTGTAATAATATACGTAGTTACCGCGGCGAGCCTATGATGCTGTCTGTCGACGTATTTGGCCATTTGATTTCTTTCGAAGTAGACAGTGGGTCTTGTGCTACTGCCATTCCATTTGATACATACCAGAAATATTTTAGTAAGGTATTATTAAATCAGCCTAAATCGGTATTAAAGGCATACTCGGGTGAAAAATTAGACGTAGTAGGAGTTATGAAGGTTCCGATTTCGTATGAGGGTGTACAAAAAAATATAGAAATATATGTCATAAAAGGGGCCGGACCAGCACTGTTGGGCAGAAATTTTTTATCGTTATATAGCTTACAATTATCTAAGGTCAATCATTGTGTTGAGTTGACGGAACTTGACTACTATCAAAACAAATATCCAGCATTGTTTTCTAAAACCTTAGGTAAATTTAATAAACACAAAATAAAACTTAGCTTAAAACCGGCCAGTAAACCAACTTTTTTTCGTGCTAGAACAGTACCTTTTTCATTAAAGCGTAAGGTGGAGAACGAATTGGATAGACTGGTTGAAACCGGTGTATTAATTCCTGTCGAACATTCAGAATTTGCGAGCCCAATAGTTCCAGTACTAAAAAGAGACGGTGAGATTCGTTTGTGTGCTGATTTTTCTGTTTCATTAAATAAATGTTTACTCATTGATAAGTATCCATTACCAAGAACGGAAGAATTGTTTTCAAAATTACATGGGGGTATACAATTCTCACAGTTAGATTTGAGTAGTGCTTATTTTCAACTCATGTTAGATGAAGACTCGCAAATTTACACCACAATAAATACTCACAAGGGGCTATTTAAGTTTACGCGTTTGGTTTTTGGGTTAGCCAATGCTCCAGCTATTTTCCAAAAAACCATGGAGCATTTGCTGAATGGTATTGAAGGGGTACTTTGTCTTTTGGATGACGTCTTAATAACGGGGAATACAAAAACTGTACATACTGAACGGTTACATCAAGTTTTCCACCGTTTACAAGGAGCTGGCTTGGTCCTTAATAAAGACAAATGTAAGTTGTTCCAAGATTCAGTGACCTATTTAGGATTTGTCATTGATATGAAATCATGAAAAGGGATTCACACATCACCAGACAAAGTAACAGCAATGACTAACACCAAAGCCCCAAATAATGTACAAGAATTAAAATCATTTTTAGGGTTTGTTAATTATTACAGAATGTTCATTCCGAATGCGTCGTCTATATTAAGTCCTTTAAACGATTTACTAAAAAAAATGTTGACTGGTCATGGTCAGACATCCATAAGGCTGCTTTCAATCAAATTAAGAAGGAACTATCTTCAGCTCGAACACTAGCACATTTTGACCCGAGTTACAAGTTGATTTTGACAGTGGATGCATCTCCAACAGGGTTAGGTGCAGTTTTAGCTCAAATAGAACCAAATGGAGTGGAACGTCCCATCGCTTATGGGTCGCGGTCACTCAGCAGTGCTGAAAGAAATTATAGCCAAATCCAAAGGGAGGCAACAGCAATAGTTTTTGGTGTTCGTAAATTTCACCAATATTTATACGGAATTACAAATCCGTTTATATTGCGCACCGATCACAAACCGCTGATGTACATATTTCATCCTGACAAAGGCATACCTGAAGTGTCCGCTAATCGGTTACAGCGATACGCTTTGTTTCTAACTAGCTATAATTATGAAATACAATACATTCCCGGCGCTAACAATTGTGCCGACTATTTTAGTCGGGCTATTACTGATAGCAGTAACAATGGACCATTCTTGAAAAAAAGTCAAGTAGTAGTCGGTTCAGATGACTCATTTGTTTACAATAATAACTTAGAACACGTTGACAAGGCGACGTTCATTAATTTTGTTGCAGATGGGCATTTACCTATTTTGTTAGATGAAATTCGATTAGAGACTAGCAAAGACAGCATTTTACAGCAAGTTTTACAATATGTACAACATGGTTGGCCTAAAATAGCATTAGGTGCCAATAACATAATGCCTTTTTATAAATGTCGGTATGAACTAGCTAGGGAAGCTGGTTGCCTGGTTAGGGGACACAAATTAATAATACCCAAGACATTGCGGAACAAAATTTTAGACGAACTACATAGACCTCATTTAGGTATATTAAAAATAAAGGTTGAGGCAAGATCTAGATTCTGGTGGCCTCAGATAGATAAGGATATAGAAAATAAGGTAAACAACTGTGAGGTATGTTTAAGTTTACGGCCCACACCGCCACGGGCTCCGTTGACACCTTGGCCTTTTCCAGAGCGCCCTTGGCACCGAGTCCATTTAGATTTTTTTTGGTCCGTGGCAAGGCGAAATGTACTTAATCATTATCGATGCATTTACAAAATGGGTAGAATGTTTCTCTCTTAGCAGTGACTATTCAACATCTGCAGTAATAATAAAGCTCCAAGAAACGATGGCTAGGTTTGGAACAATGTATACGATTGTGACCGATAATGGAACATCGTTCACGAGCAAAATATTTAAAGATTTCTGTGATTTAAATGGCATAAAACACATTACTTCACCAACTTATTCGCCATCTAGTAATGGCCAAGCAGAAATATATGTAAAAATAATAAAAAAGTTTTTAAAAGGGTTAGTAGCACAGAGCACCCCCAAAAACAAAATTAGGGCACACCTTTCAGAATTCTTATTCAGATATAGGAACTCAAAACATACGACGACAGACAGCTCGCCGGCCGAATTAATGTTCGGACGTAAATTGCGTTGCAGGTTTGATTTATTAGACACCTCGGAGGCGGCGAACGCACTTAAGATATCGGCATCGTCGTCATTACTGACACAAGAATTACAAACTAAAGTGCGCGAAAAGCAATCCATACAAGCTAAATACTATAAAGGTAGTAGAAACATTCAGTTAGAAATAAATGATGCTGTATTGCTTAAGGGAAGTAACAATAACAAATGGATTCGTGGAACAGTTATAAATAAGATTGGCAAAAGTATATACGATATATATATACCAGAAAAAAACATCATAATAAAAAAGCACATAAACCAAATATATTTACTGAAATCAAACGAACCACAGCAGAGCAATGACATGGACTGGGCGCTCACGGACTCTATGACAGACAGAGATCAATTTTCACCACAAAGGGCTCATTTACCGGATCAGCAACGCGACTCACCGGGGGAAGAGGTAGAGAGCAGCGAGGCAAGCACTGAGTCAAGAGAACTCACCAGAGAGCCAACAACTGACCTAGGAGCTCAGGCAGCTGACCCAAAGCCTGATCTACGAACAGAAACAGATACGGAAGTTCGTCCAAAACTTCGAGATATTACTAGAGTAGATTACAGGAAATTCTTCTAGTTTTAACATTTTAGTTTGTAATATATGGTGGAGGGATGTTAGGTTAGTTAGCAGTAGCTATAGATATAGAAGTGTGACCTGCGTGTCATGCGCGTACGCTTTGTTGAGCCAGTGTAATAAAGAAGTTTCTACCCGACGGTCGAGTCTTATTTAACACTTCTTTAAAAATTAGAGAGGTATCATCTGCAAATAGCACAACATATTCTTAACAGTTACGGATTGGTTTCCGTCTTACTTAGTTAAAGCAGCAGCTAGTTTATATTAAACCAAACCAATTGATGATTAGATGCATAGATTCAGTCAATTTAGCAATACTAAATCATCATCATCATCATCATCACAGCGTTAATCCCAGTCGCATCCGAAGCCTTTTCAGCTTTGGAGTCTGGGGTCCGCATTACCAGTCCAACTGCTGATATGACTAAACTTCGATATTTTCCGTGAAGCGACTGCCGTCTGACCTCCACAATGCGACATCGAAGTATTGCAGTTAGACCAATTGTTGGACTTTAGAGGGCTCCAACAACCTGTAACGACTGCCACTAGATTTTCGTATGGCAACCGGGACCAACGGCTTAACGTGCTTTCCGAGGCACGACCAGACCAGTGCAAATATTCATATTCATGCATACAAATACTTGCACTGTGCGGGGATCGAACCCGCGCCACCTTGCGCAGCGGTCGCGTCCGCTACCTTAGAGAGGTATTATCTGCAAATAGCACAACATATTCTTAACAGTTACGGATTCCTTTACGTCAAAAATCTTAGTTAAAGCAGCAGCTAGTTTATCTTAAACCAAACCAATTGATGATTAGGTGCATAGATGCAGTCAATTTAGCAATACTAAATCACCCATGCATATTGTATCTGCTGTTCATTGAAATGTAGGTTGCAAATTAATTTAAGTTCAAGATGAACAAATATCAACTTTATTACCATGGTATCCGATGGGTCCGATATTTGAAGTTGTAGCGTAAACTAAATTTTATTTTGTAGGAATTAGAGTTATTTTTTCCAAAAAGTCGTAAAAGTTCTAATTTAGTCGTATTGCATAGACGGCAAAAAAGAAACCGTTTTTAAATAAATTTCATAAATACTATTAATTTTTGATCTAGAGTGAATGAACTCTGATAAAGATGTCGTCGCTACATTTCGCGTGCCCTTGGAACGCTAGGCTCGGTCTGCGCTCGCATATAGAGTGATTCAAACTACATCATACGTCATAGTAATGCATATTTTTATTTTATAATGTTTACTAGCTTTCCGCCCACGGCTTCGCCCGCGTGGAATTCGGTTATATCGCGCTGTTTAGATTTCCCTCGGGAATATCAAATTTTTCAACAAAAGGTAGCCTATGTCCTTTCACAGGGTCTAAAGATTGTCTGTGCCAAATTTCATCAAAATCGGTTGAGAGGTTTAATCTGGAAAGCGTAACAGACAGACAGTTACTTTCGCATTTATAATATTAGTATGGATAAAATTAAAATATGCATTACTATATTTAAAAGGTTTTTTCACGTAGATATGTTCATCAAGTAGGTAGAATTTGTTTATATTATTATAAACTAATACTTGACCACAATCCCACCTCAGCAGTGATGCAATCAGTTAAGCGCTCTAATTTAAGAGCCTATCCAATAAAAAAATCTGAATGAATAGAAAGGAAGACGGCAGTTGAGCGAGGTGATGCAATGTTAGGCCCAACAACACGACCAACGATGTTGCGCCAGAGGGAGTATGATCTGGAGACCTTCCGCGACCAAACTCCCGACACAATAACGTTTGACGCGTAGTACCCACACCCAGCACCCATCGCAACACAACTGCGCAGACCCGTCCTAAGTACGGCTTCACCAGACATCATGTCAGAACACGTAAATGAACAGATGAAGTGTCTTTCTGAGATGTCTAAAATTACACGATGTAGGTATATCCCATACTTACCCACTAGTATGACAGTATAAAAATCATACAGTAGGTCGACGCCTTTGATCTCGTGTAAAATGCCGACATCGTCTAGACAGTAACGCATCGGCCAGGGTTGTAACAAATAAACAATATTTAGGAAATTATTTATTTATTGCAGATCAACATCGATGGCTGTATTATATTTAACTAGCTTTCCGCCCGCGGCTTCGCCCGCGTAAATTTCGGTTATATCGCGCTTTTTAGATTTCCCTCGGGAACATCAAATTTTTCCGGGATAAAAGGTAGCCTATGTCCTTTTTCGGGGTCTAAAGATTGTGTGCTTTCCGCCCGCGTCTTCGTCCGCGTGGTGTTCGGTTATATTGCGCTTTTTAGATTTCCCTCGGGAATATCAAATTTTTCCGGGATAACAGGTAGCCTATCTTTTTTCTCAGGGTCCAAAGATTGTCTGTGCCAAATTTCATCAAAATCGGTTGAGAGGTTTAGGCGTGAAAGCGTAACAGACAGACAGACAGACAGACAGACAGACAGAGTTACTTTCGCATTTATAATATTAGTATGGATTAATTTGCTATTTTTACTAAGGGAACAACTCGAGACAGATTTAAGTTATTAAGATGACATTTTCGTAACTAGCACCCCAATCGACCTCGGAATTAACACCCATATCATATTAATATACATTTAAATTGGCGTCCACCATCTTGGATTTCAGAAAAAATAGCTTTTTCGTAACAAGCACCACAATTATATTTACTTAATTGACACCCATATTAATTATAAAAAAATGACGTTCGCCATTTTGCATGTCAAAAAGGATGGCTTCTTCGTTACAAGCACCCCAATTATACTCAAAATTGACACTCATATCAAATTATAAAACAAACAAATAAAAAAACAAACATGTGTTAGCCCTTAATGATAGATACCGAGCTACAAACATCGTTTTGTTCGCAGCTTGGGTGCCGCTTACCCGCGTCTCGTCTCTCACACCCCGCACGATTGCTCTGTCTAGACGTCTTCGTCGGACGACTGTATGATTTTTAGACTGTGTTAGTATGGTGCATTCCTAACTTTCTTGGAACTCCATAATTTCTAAGTATTTGCTGAGAGTGTGCTCAACTTTTGTTCAGCGCTCATCTATGTAAAATTCCACTGATCGGTATTCCATCCATGCAGTAAATTACTTATGTTGTTACACAATTAGCTATTTGGCTTATAGGTGTTTATCGTGTGTTTGGTAGTTAGTTGTAGTTACTTGAAATATCTAGACTATGAGATCCAATTTATAATTTAATTTTGTTATCATAACTATGGCAGTACAACGTGATATGATAATTTTCCAGAACTAGGTCGGACTCATGCTTATAATAGGGTTCCTCAGAATCCATTACCTTATATTTTAAAGAAAATTGCTTTTTAATATGTCATTAATGTTTTTACCTTTTTTTGTCGTCGTTAGCTAGACGTGAGGAAACAGGGACAACAGGTTTGTCGGACTACATAAGTGGGTTACTTTGACCCATTTTTTGTGGGAGGAATTGTGGCGGTACGGTACGGTTGGCGTAGTGGTTAAATGTGTGACTGCTGAGCTGCGTGTCGCGGGTTCGATTCCCGCACAGAACAAATATTTGTATGACCTACAGGTAGTTGTTCTGGGTCTGGTTGTTTGTGTATGTTAGTTTATATGTTTGTAAACGCACCCACGATACAGGAGAAATTACTAGTGTGGAGCTAAGTTTTTTTGAGACACCACCACACACACACTCATGCACACACCATAGCACACACAGAGACACACCCCAACACACCCCAACACACCTCACACACACAAACACACCCTCACACACATACACACGTACAAAAACAAACACATTTAGGTGCGTATTATTGAACGTCACTCGAAACTCAAGCTCTACTTAAGTCTTGTTTGAAGCATTTTGAATGGTTGAAACTAGTTTTAAGTAATGTTTAAACAGAGATCAATGCTTGAGTTTCCTTCTGGAATACGGACCATAGTGTATGTTTCTGAACTCATGCACTACTACAAGAGTTAGCAACTACGCTACGATTGGCGGTTGGTTTTAGATAAAGAGGTGCTTGAAACTGTGGTCTTGGCAGTTTTTCTTTTTTTTTCACTTTCCAGGACGCCCCAAAGAACGATTCACCATGTCGAGTCAGCTACCGCCTCCAGAGAAATTAATTCTTGAAGGTGATAGTTCTTCTATGGGAATAAAATGGGAGAAATGGAAGAAATCACTTCTTATTTGCTTTAAAGCATTTGACATTAATGTCGCGGTGGCCTAGTGGTTAAAACACCAGCCTCTCAAGTATGAGTGCGCGGGTTCGATTCCAGGTCAGGCAAGTACCAATGTAAATTTTCTAAAGTTATATGTACTTTCTAAGTATATCTTGGACACTAATTACTGACTAAAAAAAAGGTGTAGAAAAATATCTTGAAGAAACCTGGACTTTAAGTCTGAAATCGCCAACCGCATTGAGCAAGCGTGGTGATTACGCTCAATCCTTCTCTGTATGAGAGGGGACCTGTGCCCAGCAGTGGGACGATAAAAGGGTTGATGATGATACATGTTCTGCAAGATTTTCAAGGAGGGGGGGGGCACTGCCCCCACCTTGCCACCGGTCGTGCTGCCCGCATTCATCGGCTTCCCGTGACCTACACCAGGTCATCAGTCCACCTTGTTGGGGGCCTCCCTAGTACTACTACTGAGGTTCTGGCATAGAACTAAATACATATATTTTCATTGTGTAATGGAACATTACAATAAGTAGATGTAGGTACCTGATCATCCAAACATCCACACCATCATTTTATTTGTGCCCAATGTTAATACTTAATAAATAGACTAAATGCCAGTCGAAAATTATTCTATCATAATATTCATTAGCATTTTATCATACCTACTTGACAGCCTCCGTGGCGTAGCGGTAGCGGACGCGGCCGCTGCTCAAGGTAGCGCGGGTTCGATCCCCGCACAGTGCAAGTATTTGTATGAATATGAACATTTGCACTGGTCTGGTCGTGCCTCGGAAAGCACGTTAAGCCGTTGGTCCCGGTTGCCATACGAACATCTAGTGGCAGTCGTTACGGGTTGTTGGAGCCCTCAAAAATCCAACAATTGGTCTAACTGCAATGCTTCGATGTCGCCTTCGGGTTGTGGAGGTCAGACGGCAGTCGCTTCACGGAAAATGTCGAAGTTTAGCCATATCAGCTGTTGGACTGGTAAAGCGGACCCCAGACTCCAAAGCTGAAAAGGTTTCGGATGCGACTGGGATTAACGCTGGGATGATGATGATTTTATCATACCTACTTGTCAGAATTATCGATTAAGTTAATAATAGTTTTGTTCCCAGAAGGCAACTAAGTTTAAGGGTCCCGTGGTTATTTATAACAGCCATACAGGTTGATGGATCAGGTTAGGCTACACGTGCCGCAGTTAAAAGTGACTAATTCAGTTTTAGGTTATCGTATTTCCCAATGGAAGGGAGCGTATTACGTTACGCCATTTTATTTTATCTTTCTCTTTTATTTATTTGGGACAAAAGCAGTTATATGTTACAATATTAATAGTCGGCTAAGGTATAATACATAGTAAACATACATATAACCCACACCAACGTTCACGGAATTATATTGATTTTACATGAAATAAGGAAACCGACATATACAGAAGGCGACAGTGAGAAAATAACGAATGATAAAAATAAACCTGAAAATCCTTAAAAATCACACAAACCAACTCAAGATAGCGTGCCCCGTCCAGATATGGTCTGTGGGCACAATCACGTCACACCATAATATCAGCAAGAAATGTCTAAAGATTTAAGAAATGAAACGCACCGTAACTTTTTTATGTACACCCGTCCCCCTCCCTGAACGTTAAGTAACATTTAAGTAAGCATTATAGTCACAATTATGTTGAACAAAGTTTAATATTCCCCGAAACATGTACGAAAGGGTTATCAACCTGGGAAAACAAAAAGAAAAGTAACGCACAGAATTCCCAGTAAAATGTAAACGAAAAATGTTGTGATTATTCTCTCTAAATTGTCACGGTACAGGAGTAATTCTTTATGTGGGGGCAACGTTATTTATATATATATATACTAGCTGACCCGGCGAACTTCGTTCTGCCTTAAAGGCAATATCACATGACTACTTTTTAAATTAGGATAATTATTAAATAAATGAATATTATTATTCAATGATTCTTTATTTGGGAGCACAATCCTGGCGATTCTCCGGAAATCTTTAATGTGCTACAATACTCGCAAACAACATCCATTGGCTCAATGCGAACGCCATTGCGCTATATTATATGCGTATTGAAACGCTGCCCGATTCAAATCAGTATTTGATGAATTTCTTCTTGTGGATGCGATTGGACTGGATTGCGACAATCACACTTTCCATGTCGCCATGAGACCCCACCGGAGCTCTGTCCGCTGTACTGCGATTTTTCGCGGCAACAGAGTTATGCCTCCTCTCATCACTCCCACATGTGGGCGAGGGATAGTGTTTCTCCACAATTTAATGGATGTTATTATACATATAAACGTTTCTTTTTAATTACTCTATCTATTAAAAGAAACCTCATCAAAATCTGTTTCGTAGTTTTAAAGATTTAATCATACAAAGGAACATAGGGAAAGAGAAAATAACTTTGTTTTATAGTATGTAGTGAAGTGGTAAATAGCACAGCAATACAATATTAGAAATTTTGAAGTTGAAGTTTGCCTTGGGGCTTTTATTAAAAAAAATTAAACCGGCAGAGAGCATTTATATTCCTTGCTTTAAATAAATGCATCAACATTCAACCGGTAAGACTTTTTTTTAATATGCTGAGTAGTGTAGGAGTGTGTTTGTACCATTTTTAACAAATGAACCGCTAACTTATATTTTGACTGAGTTGTTTTGTTATTCCATGTCAGTTGCGTTTTGTTAAACCATGTCTTATATCACGTCACACGGGAACGACAGGAACCGCGGGAACGGGATAAAAGTATCCTATGTGATATGTCCTTCTCCCAGTTCTTATCTACCTCCCTAATAATTTTGAGCCATACTGGTTAAGCGGTTCTTGAGTTATAAATATAGTAACTAACACGACTTTCATTTATATACATAGACTTCATTCAAATCGGACCAGCCTAGGAGGAATTCAGTGACGTACACACGTACAGCAGATTTGGATGGAAAGAAGAAACCCATGGAAAGCATTGTCATCTACATTTGTAACAAAGATATCATACCTCTCTCTACCCCTAGAGCTCTTGTTTCTGTCTCTTTAAGTAAAATAAAAAATCTTAAATAATTATTTATTTCTATTTATTTTTTTCTCTTTTAGTTCATAAGTACAAATTTAGTTAAATAAAAAAAAATATCTTTTTTTATTTTTTCGCCTCTTAGTTCTTATGTACAATTATATTTTTAAGTAACTAAAAAAATTAAAAAAAAACTATAAACTTGTCTAAAAACAAAAAAAAAAACTTGTGATTGACCGGAAAAAAAAAACTTATGTTTGACCGGGTTTGAACCGAGGAACACGAGCCATCGCGAGTAAACCATACCAATATCTACTACGCTACAGCCGCTATGTCAAGCCGCGCGAAATTAGCGCCCATATTATGCGTGAAATATTGCGAAAGAGAAAACTCGAAAATATGCGCTTCCCCAGACATAAGACTGAGCTAGATCGATTTTTCGTTCCCGAAAACCACCACATATTAATTTTCAGCGAAATCGTTAGGGCCGTTTCCGAGATCACATGCTTCTTCAAGCGATTAGCGCCATCTGCCGGGTTGATTTGTGAATCTAAACGATCCAGGTCGCCACTCAAACGCATGCAGAAAAATTCATTAAAATCGGTCAAGCCGTTTAGGAGGAGTTCAATGACATACACACGTACAGCAGAATTATATATATATAAAGATATATATTACCCTAAACTGCCGTCAGAATACTAAAATTCTTGACGTTCAAATTTACAGACTTTTGAAAAAAAAAAAAAAAAAGAAAAATGATTTTTATTGCCACAATAAATAGTACAACAAGAATACATATATATAAATACTAAGCAACTATGGAAACAGAGTTATTGTCGATCTCTGGCACCCCATGTAAGATTAAACTTGTGTTTAGGGTGCCAGCGTCTTCGCCCAACCATTGTACACATTCGTTGCAGGACGAGCACAGTACGTCATCATATGTGTTTATGTACCTTTGTGTGTGAGTGTGTGTGTGTGTGTGTGTGTGCCTGAATGTGTGTGTGATTATATTGTGTGTGTTTTTAGGTGTGTTTGTGTGATAAAAACTATGGGAACCTTTATTCATCATCATCATCATCATCAACCTTTTTATCGGCCCACTGCTGGGCACAGGTCTCCTCTCATACAGAGAAGGATTGAGCGTAATCACCACGCTTCGTCAATGCGGGTTGGCGATTTCAGACTATAAAGTCCAGGTTTCCTCAAGATGAACCTATAGATGTTCAATTAATTAATATGAATATTTTAACTTATTTATAATATCAGCCGAGCGAAATCTTTAATAAGTCTTCAGTCTTATTATAGGTCAATGTCAGGAGCCACTTGGTGACCTCAGTTTTGCATTTATTTAGACACATGGGAGCAATGCGGCAGTATTTATTTATTTTGTTATATAGGTGGCTTAACAGTATATTAAAATGACGGTGAGCAAGGGCCGTTCTACATCCCTGTGTTGCACATACATCGAAGTGTCTACATTCGGATCGGAAACCACACAAGGATATTTGCGGAGAATAGTAGCAAGAATAAACAGCTGTCTCACTGTGAGGACCTGACATTCGCTGTAGAGAACCGTGGTGGGATACCTAAATGGCTTCGATGTCATAACCTCTAGAACCGCTCTTTGTGCTCGTTCAAGAGGGATGAAGATTGTCTTAGGGGTCCCACCCCACACAGTGATGCAGTAGTTAATTAAGCTTTGGCATAGGGAATAATAGACAGTTTTCATCGTAAGGCGATCAGCGGAGTGCCTTAGCTTTTTAAAAATAAATATGCACTTACGGACTCTCGATATGAGATTATTAAGGTGAGGTTTCCAGCTCAGAGAGCCATCCAACCAGACCCCGAGATATTTGACTGAATCGCATCTGTTGATTTGAGGACAGCCACATTGTGACGAAGATAGACCGAATGAACAAGTGTGGGCTCTAAGCATCATTGATTCCGCAGGAGGTATGTTGGTGGACAATAAGGAGAAAGGTAAGTATACCGTTTTGCTTAGATTTAAAGTTAGGATGTTTCTTGACAACCATTCCATCACTGAGTTCAAAGCAAGTTCCGCATACTGTACTGTTTCAGACCAATCACTACCATGAATCAGTAAAGCTGTGTCATCTGCGTAAGTGAAGATTGAGCAATTCATTAGAGACGTAAAGAATTAAAGACGTAACGAAAATACAGGTATTAAACAGGTTTTGCAGTTATCGTGAATAGCTTGACAATAACCTCGTACATGTCAGTTCCATCAAACATACATTAATGCCTTGTAAATCAAATCCCACCCTCATTCATATTTAAACTAAAGACTGATCCTAATCTAACAAATTCCTGACATAAATCACGAGCGAAGCCCACAGAAATGTTTAAAAAGACATTGTAATTTTGGTCCGTACGTATTCCTCACGGAAATATTAATCGCTCGTCTATCATGGAGTGAATGCCTGTCAGTTGGCAATATATTCTAATTACTAACTTGTTTGTAAGCTTGATATGTGGCCCCTATAACGATTTGTTTGCTGTAAAAATATTGAACTAGAAAATATTATTCGTTAGCTTCTTTGATGCCATCGGATCGAACGAAACAGAAAAGCACCATTAAAAATTTCCACCGTCCGCTGCTGGAGGTCGTCGGTTCAACTAGGTGGGGGGTGGGGGTACATGTGCAGTCTCCACTTTTTTTTGTTTGGGATGGGAAATCATCGAATAACCTCTCCCGCTCTGGGCGGAGCGGAAGGGCGTGTCAGACTTTTACTGACTAAAACACACCCGGGCTACGGGCCAGGGCTACGGTTTCTTTTTTAACCAACCCGGAACCCTGACCCAGGAGGCGTCGGCCTTCGTGGACCCGGTCACAATGTGCTGACATCTCTTTGAGGCGCGCGTGAAACAACGCGCCGTCGACTCGGGCCTGGTCCTTACTGGGCGGCGAGCTGTCCAGAGTACGATGTTGTCTCCCGAACAGAGCGTTTCCTGCGGCGGCTAGTAGTGTCAGGGCGCTGAGATTTCCGCTCCCTTACGCCCTCCGCCTCCTCCTTTGCCAGCATCACTGCTTCGCTGAAGGAGGTGACGGCCTGCCATGCACTCTCGCTCCGGACCATGGCCTGGACCAGGGTCGGATGTGAGAGATCGCACGAGGACACGGCGGTGATCTGCCTAAGCCGGGCAGACCACCACCGTATGCCCCACCGTGTCCTCAGGGCGATCCACACAATGGTGACACCTTGGCGTTTCCTCCCGCCTTATCCGGAACAGGAACCTCCCGAAACAACCGTGTCTCACTCACAACAAAACATGGCCACTGTCTGGAACTGTTTTTACAGGATCGAATCTATGGCTAAGCTATGTATGTAACACGGCTTAGCCATAGCTTGGTCAATTTAGTTTGCTTATTTTGTAAGCTATGTCAATAATTCCATTCTTTTTTTCCGGACAAATTCATGTCTGACTTTATCCTTTAAACTCTTTAAAGTGACTTCGAGCGTAGCTCGCTCCACAGTACCTACGCTCAGCGACCCTGAATTTGTGGAACAGCCGATAGGGCTGTGTCTACAATATGTATGCTATCCTATTTACAAACATTATGAACGCAAAAGTGTGTTAAGATGAATGGAAGTATGAAAGAAGAAAGAAAGAAAGAAGTAACGTTTATTTGCAGTAAACATGACGCAAAAGTTTACAAAAACCTCCAAAATAAGAAATAGTTGAGGGAAACATACGTCACATTCACGCAAAACGGCTGTCGCTCAGCATTATGCTGCGACTCTATGCAAAAACAGAGCCCAGCGCTGGTTTTTAGCGACAGCCGGCGTCGACGTAAAGTCGTTACTCGATGCAACAGACAATTGTGTTATCTTTGCCAAGTGTGACAATCTTTCACGCAAAAACTACTGAACGGATTTGGATGAAATTTGGCATACAGATAGTTATTAGATACTTGGCCAGAATTGACAATAGGATACTTTTCATGAAGATATTCCCAAGGGATAGTCGGTAAGTGGGTGAGGCCGGGATGCTGTTAATTTATCTAAATTAAAATGCTTTAGCAAGGTAGAAACGACAATACATTCAACTCGGTATATCTAATGACGTTCTCAGTCTGTGTATAAAATTCAAAAGTCTAGTCACTATAACCCATAGTCGACCTATCGCTACAATTCAGTTAGTTTAAAAAACAAAACTTTTTTGATTTCATCCCAGAATTAATTGGATAGTTCGAAAATACATGAATGCTTAAATATGTGTATTACACAACTAAGGTTAACTAGCCCTACTATTTAAGTCAGATAATATAATTATATACATAAGTATTCAAAAAAAGGGAAACAATCAATGAACGTCAACTTATCCACATATCTGACAAAAGGAAACGTGCCCCAAAGGCTGGCAGCATTGCCACATTGTGTGGCAATTCAAATTCTTGACGAAAATCCAGGCCAGCCCTATTATCGTGTGATTAGATATTAAATCAAATGACATAAAAACAAGGATACTAAAGCGTCGGAGTATTCAGCCACATCGCTATCATTCGGAAACGTACCCAGAATACTGGCTGCATTGTTACGCTAAATGGCAATGCTAATTTTTTGGCCAAAGAACGAGCCACCCGACTCATAGGAAATTAAATTCCAACCAATATTCCTAGCAGACAGGAATTTCGTAACAATTAAATTGTGAAACGAAAGTAACTTTGTTCAGGTTCAGGTTCAAATTGAATTATTGGCATGACGGGCGATTTAAAAAAAATTGAAATATTTCAAATTTTGTGAAGCCCGAAAAATTTACTGGTGGGCCTGGAAAATGAGTCTCGTTACTCGAAATAAATTGACAAGTAAAACTAGTTATGTTATGAGTCGACCTAAAAAGGATCTCCTTTAGTTTTACTGCCGGACACAGCTGTGGTCATCATTTGCACGAGGTTTTAGCATGAATATTTTTTTTTTTTCTGAATATCTACTTTACTTTTACAATTGTACAGACGACAGCAGGTCAAGCTACCCTAAACTGCCAAATATTCCCAATCAACATTGAGCCTTAATGCTTTACAGATAAAGTTGAAAATCTAATAGAGAAATTTGACAGATTGTAGTAGCTTGATGTGCTGTCGTCTGTACAAAGGAAACCATGATGGCTAAAAAAGTATAATACTACGGCACAGCTATCAACATAATATGTATATACATAATTATTTTGTTGTACTACAAGTTTTACTGTGTACTTGTGGTTTTGTTGTATATTTATTTATTTATAACTAAGTTATATTTATAGGTATACTAGCTTTAGTAGTTCGGTTATATCGCGCTTTTTAGATTTCCCTCGGGAACATCAAATTTTTCCGGGATAAAAGGTAGCCTATATTCTTTCTCAGACTCTAAAGATTGTCTGTGCCAAATTTCATCAAAATCGGTTGAGAGGTTTAAGCGGGAAAGCGTAACAGACAGACAGACAGAGTTACTTTCGCATTTATAATATTAGTATGGATTATTTTGTTGTACTACAAATTGTACTGTGTAGTTGTAGTTTTGTTGTATATTTATTTATTTATAACTAAGTTATATTTATAGGTATACTAGCTTTAGTAGTTCGGTTATATCGCGCTTTTTAGATTTCCCTCGGGAACATCAAATTTTTCCGGGATAAAAGGTAGCCTATATTCTTTCTCAGGCTCTAAAGATTGTCTGTGCCAAATTTCATCAAAATCGGTTGAGAGGTTTAAGCGGGAAAGCGTAACAGACAGACAGACAGACCGACAAACGGACAGACAGAAAGAGTTACTTTCGGATTTATAATATTAGTATGGATGAAAATACACCTAAACGATCCATATCTTCTCCTTTTCTTTACTTCTTCTTTTATTCGTGCTTTATTAAGTTCTGTTTCTTCAGTAATTTCTTACTACCCCCACGGAAAGAAGGCGTGAGGGACCCTGTTTCATGTGTCCGCTATAAGGCTTATTGTCATAAGGATAAATATAATGACAATCCATACTAATATTATAAATGCGAAAGTAACTCTGTCTGTCTGTCTATCTGTCTGTCTGTCTGTCTGTCTGTCTGTCTGTCTGTTACGCTTTCCCGCTTAAACCTCTCAACCGATTTTGATGAAATTTGGCACAGACAATCTATAGACCCTGAGAAAGAACATAGGCTACCTTTTATCCCGGAAAATTTGATGTTCCCGAGGGAAATCTAAAAAGCGCGATATAACCGAATTCCACGCGGGCGAAGCCGCGGGCGGAAAGCTAGTAGAATATAAAAATAAATCTAAACTCTTAAAGTTATTAACTATTTATAAACTTGCAAACCCAAGCAACATTACATATACCCCTAATGTTAGACCATATTCAAGTATTGATTGGTCTCAAGAACGGTATAAAGTACCTACAATAAAATTGTCGTAGAACCTCCCGACAGCGTTGTATGTAGACCGGGCTCCAATAAAACGCCCTTACTTTATCAAATAAACTCTGATATCGCCACAGCCCGCTACCCTGAAGGCGATAATATGGCCACCATTGCGGAGTTATAGCCAATTGCCTTATACTGACTTCCAATACTGAAAACAATCCAGACATTTCACATTCGGTCACGCGAACTTTTCAGGGGACATAGTGTAGCTATTATACTGTCTGAATTGTATGAAAACTTCCTGCTAGCAGTCCTGGATTTATAAATAGGCCGCTGCCTAGGGCTGGCAACGTCTTAGGGGAAGTAAATTTCAGACGACAAAAGTCAATTAAGTTTACTGGGTTTTTCAAGGTTTTATATACTTTAAATAAATCCCTAGGTATAGAAAATTATTCGTATATAAATATACAGTATGTTAAATAACAGAGGGTGTTCCCTTAAACTCGTTAATATATATCATTAATAGATTAAAATAAAAATATCAGCATAGAAAAATAAGCATAAAATAATCCGAATAAAAAATCAAATCAAAATAGTAGCGCGGAATGAAATGAAATGAAATGAAATCGTTTATTAAGCAAGTAGGATCACTGATCACTTTTACACGTCATGTTTATTTTTTATTTTATTTTTTTAACTAGATGAAGCCGGCATTTCCTAACTGACTACCTCTGAGAAGAAATGGCCGAAACAAACTCAGGGATCATCGTCTTTTTTCAAGTCCAGACATTAAAAATGAAAATGTTTACAATAATTTACCTTATAATTACGCATATTGCTTAATAAAAATTAACAATGCTTAACAGAGCGAGCAGCTCAATCCCAAGCTTTTTTGTCTTCTAAATAATCTGTGATTTTATAATACCCCTTTTTGCAAAGTTTGGCCTTTATATGGTTCTTAAATCGTTTAATGGGTAAGTTTCGAACGTCCATGGGAAGCTTGTTGTAAAAGTGTATACATTGACCCATGAACGAGTTGCCTACTCTGTGGAGACGAGTGTGATGTAAAGCAAGATTGTGTTTGTTCCTGGTATTTACATTATGAATATCGCTTATCTTCTTAAAATTCGAGATATTTTTATGAACATACATAAGATGTTCAAATATATATTGTGAAGCTACAGTCAGAATGTTCACCTCTTTGAACTTTTCTCTAAGAGATTCTCTAGGACCAAGGTTATAAATGGCTCGAACAGCCCTCTTCTGTAAAACAAAGATGGTATTGATGTCCGCACAAGTTCCCCAGAGAAGAATCCCATAAGTCATAAGACTATGAAAATAACTAAAATAAACAATTCTGGCTGTATCCACATCAGTTATCTGTCTAATTTTCTTAACAGCAAAGGCGGCAGAACTGAGTCTACCCGACAGCTTCTCAATGTGAGGACCCCATTGTAACTTGGCGTCAATAGTTAATCCAAGAAAAACTGTCGACTCGACAGGGATCAACTCTACTCCATTCAGTTGAACATTGGTACTTAGCTGCCTGACATTTGGCGTAGAAAATTTAATGACTTTAGTTTTTTTTTCATTTAAAAGGAGGTTATTTACATTAAACCAATGGACAACTTTAGAGAGTGCATTGTTAACTTCGTCAAAGTTTGTTAGCTGACGCTTGACTTTAAAAATAAGAGAAGTGTCATCCGCGAACAATACTATGTTGTGATTATCCCTCACGTGATGAGGTAAGTCATTAATATAAATTAAAAACAAGAATGGACCTAGAATTGAGCCCTGCGGAACGCCCATGGTGACCACAGATCCTGCAGATCTCTTGCCATTAACATCAACCCTCTGAATTCGATTATTCAGATAAGAAGTCAGAAGGTCGAGAGCTCTGTCCCTCAAACCATAATGGTACAATTCCCTGATAAGAGTATCATGATGTACGCAATCAAAGGCCTTGGACAAATCACAAAAAATACCAAGAGCATCTTGCGATTCCTCCCAGGCCCCAAATATGTTCTTTAGCAATGCCACGCCCGCATCCGTAGTTGAACGACCCTTTGTAAAACCAAATTGTTTCACGTGCAATAAATTGTGTAAGTTAAAGTGCCTCAACAACTGTTTCAAAATTAATTTTTCAAAAATCTTGCTCAAAGTTGGTAATATCGATATTGGCCGAAAATTCGTGGGATCAGTTGTACTACCAGATTTGAACAGTGGAATTACTTTGCTTAGTTTCATCAAATCAGGAAATACACCAGATGTGACACAAGAATTAAAAACAATTGCTAAGAAAGGTGCGATAACATCTATTATTGAAGCTACAGTGTATACTGACAAACCCCAATGATCGGCAGTTTTTTTTACATCAAGATCCTTAAAAGATTCTATAATGTCTTTAGCAGTCACAAATGTAAATTCAAAGTGATTGTCACATTCTGGAACACATTCTTTTAGTATGGCATATGCAGAAGTGGAGGAAGAAGACAAAGTTTTTGTTGTCATTATTGGAATATTAGTAAAAAAAATTCTCAAACTCAGTTGCTACCTCCAAGTCCGCCTTTATATCTTCATCGTTAATTTTAAGATGGAAATCGCGATTCTGTACTTTGGTTCTTCCAGTTTCAGAATTTATAATTCCCCAAGTTGTTTTGATTTTATTGCCAGAAGATTTTATTTTATTTTTAATGTGTATGGCTTTTGCTGAGGAACAGGCTCTTTTAAAAGTTTTTGAATAATTTTTAACAAAATCTTGAAAAGCTTCATCATGGTTAAATGTTTTTTCCTGATATAATTCATACATTTTTTCCCTGCTTTTATAAATACCTGGGGTTGCCCAGTCACTAAATATAATACGGTCGCTAACAGGCAATGTTTTTTTTGTGAAAACTTTCATAAATTCACAATTAATGAGGTTAAATAGTACACTATACGCATGATCCGGATTGGCGTGATAAGGCAAGTCCGGTAGCTTTTCAATTAAATTATTTTTAAATTGTCCTAAACGATTTTCATTTATAGGAACAAAACTCACAAGTTTTCTTTGAGCTCTGACTTCACTTTTCTGAGTAAAAGTAACTAACTGGCCACAGTGATCAGAGTCTAACTCGTTTATAATTAAATGGTCAGAAGGTCTTGAGTTAGTAAAGATGTTGTCTAAACAGGTGGCACTCGTGGCAGTTATTCTAGTCGGCTCAAAGAATCTTGCGTACAAGTTATAAGACTTAAATAATGACATAAATTTATTAACTGTAGCTGATTTCTCTAGAACATTAATGTTGAAGTCTCCACAAACAACAACTGTTTTGTTACTGCGACAAGTCTTTAATAAAACTTCCTCCATATATTTCTCAAAAATATCATAGGAAGCACATGGGGGCCTGTAGACACTTATTACAATGAACCGCTCAAGCTCGATGCAAGCAATTTCAATAACCCGCTCAACAGAGAGGCTTACAATATCAGTCCTTTCTTTAAATTTGAAATTGTTACGAACAATTATTAGGGAGCCACCCCTTATCATATTCACTCTGCTGAACGAGCTAGCAATCTGATGGTTATTAAAGCTGAACATGAACTGATGGGCTTTTAACCAATGTTCAGTAAGACAAACAATATCAATGTAATTACAGTTCATGAACAACTCCAATTCTAATTGTTTATTTATCACACCCTGTATATTTTGATGAACAATTTTAAGGTTATTATTATTCATTTTATTTTGAAAATTATTTGATGGGTGTGATATTATTATATCTTGGTTTACGGTTATGCTAGAGTTTAACTCTGTTGTCTCAATGTCCCTTGATAATGGGTACAAGTCTAACTTAGTATTTAAAATAGTGCTAGAGGTTGACTCTATTGTCTCAAGTTGTAATTTAAATAGCTTGGAACATATTCCAAGCTCTGCTCATTACCACTAAGTGTATTACTTAACTGCTCAATAGAAGCAGTATAGTTAGCCAAACACTTGGCTGACTTATATATATAGTATGATAGCGATTCTGCTACCTGTCCTTTATAAAAATTACAAAGATAATAGTTATCTTTGGTCATAAAATAATTTTGACTAATAAGTACATTAGAGTCAATAAATTCAAATTTTTCATTATATAATGTCATAGTTTGTAATGTCATATTACATCTATATCTAATTTTGTTTTCCGTCTGTGACAGGCCATTGCCATAAGGAAAGGCAAACAAAACTATTTTATTTACATTTAAGGAGGCTAGACTTTCAAAATATTTCTTAATTTTTACACTGTTTGCATTTCCCCTTCTCCCAATCAAAATAACAATGGTTGTGGATGGACTGTAATTACCACTTATAACTTTTTCTATAATTTTACTGTAAGATGCTTCAGGCATACAATAATTAATTACTTGGTCATTTAAATGGTGTTGTAGTGTATGACCCATATTTTTACCCATTTCATCGCAGTACATCAATATTTTATTTCTATCGTTTAACAATTTATTTGTTATTATTAATTCTTCTGTGTTTGGTGTGGCGAGGGAAGTACTGCTGAGACTGTCAAACAACTCCACAGTATGAGTCACTGATGGTGCAGACTCATTAGAGACAGCTGACCGTGAACAGCCCGATGGACCAAGATTACAATCAGGTGTTAGATTGTTCGTTAAAGAGTTTAACATTCTCTCGTTCTCACTACACAGGTCCACCAGACCATTCATTGCCAGAATATACTCTCCCATTTCCTTTTGAGAAATCTCATATTTAGCTATAACATTATTCAAGGAATCCTGTAAGCGGAGAGTCTCTGACTGTAATTGTTGAATTTCAGCCTCATAATTATTTTTAATGCTATCTAATTTTATTTCATGCCCACTAATGGTTTCTTTTAATTTTTGAGAACTTTTTAATACATTAAAGCTTTTTGAAAAAGTGTTTTTGTTATTTTTAATTAATTTCTGAGTTTTTCTAATCATTTTATTAATTTTAATGTATTTTTTTAACTTATTTTTACTACTATTTACAAATGGGGGAGGGCTTGGAATAGTATCTACCTAACGTTGCATTGCCCAACACACATCAACCAACATACATCAATCAATTAGATCTTAGATCGCCGCCGCATACGCGGATCGTCATTCATAAATAAATTGCGACGTTGCCGTCTTTCATGTTCGCGTGTACAGTGTGTTTCTTTTACATGTCAATTTAAAATTTTTATTGAATATTTTCATATTGAAAAAATTTTAAAACATTTTGTTTTCGAATGGAAATATTTTTTTAGCGTGTATTTATGCTATACTATTTAGAGTTAACGAGAACGCCCTCTGTTAGTTAACACACTGTATATCATGCGAGTGATAAATCCATATTCTAATCTTCCTTAATTGCCTAACTTAACAAATAAGTTTCTTGGAACAAAAACAGGAAAACAAATTTAAAGAGAGTTGTTGCTGTAATGAAAGGATTAGCTCCTAGAGAACTCGGTTTATTTTTAATTGTACCCCCCACTAAAAAATTCTCCCGTACCGTAGGTGGATTTACAAACATAATATAATAACTCACAGACACAAACATCCAGACTCGGACCAACTACTTGTAGGTCAAACAAATATCTGTTTCGTGCGGGAATCGAACCCGCGACATGCAGTGCAGCAGTCAATAGCTTAACCACCAAAAATTTTGGTTCCCAGCACAATGGAATTTACATTATGCTTCAAGAATGAATAGCTGAGTTTGTCTCGTGGCGATCGGCGGCGATCTCTCGCGTCCGACCCTGGTCCAGGTCATGGTCTGGAGCGAGAGTACATGGCAGGCCGTCACCTCCTTCTGCGAAGCAATGTTGCTGGCAAAGGAGGAGGCGGAGCGCGTGAGGGAGCGGGAATCCCAGCGCCCTCACGCCTCAAACAGCTGCAGAAAAAGCCCTGGTCGGGAGACGACATTAACCTCCCGGCCACTGTAAGCCCGGGTCGATGGCGCGTTGTGTTTCACACGCACCTCAAAGATGCACACCGTGACGAGGTCCACGAGGACCGATGCCTCCTGGGAGAAAAAAGGACCCGTGGCCCTAGCCGTCGCACAGGCAAGTGAAGGAACACGGGTGGGTTTTAGTCAGTAAAGTCTGACACGCCCTTCCGCTCCGCCCAGAACGAGAGAGGTCATTTGATGATTTCCCATTCAAGACAAGAAAAGGGTCAGAACCTTTCTATAACCGTCTGCGATAAATTCATTTATGGCTGAAAAAGTACTAATATACATCAGTGATGAGATAAAAAAGCAAAGTACCTACTTTTCTTTGGTTATGGATTTTACAGCACATATTGAACAAGTAACACTTGTGATTGGATATGTTTTAGTTAACAAAGAATCATGTGGGAGATTTATTAAATATTTGCCTTCTGTAGGACACAAGGCTTAAGAAATGTTTGATGCCTTTACTATAATAGAGCTGGAAATTTAAACATTAATCTCAAAGGTTACCGTATTCTATATTATAATGCTACTAACATGTCAAGGATTTACAATGATTTACAAGCCAAAATTCAAGAACAAGCACAATTTGTTATATTTGTTCCTTGTGGTGCTCAAACATTGAATTTGGTGGGTAACTCAGTTGTAGACTCAGAACAGTCACTCGTTGGTCAGCTAGAGCAAATGCTTGTGAATATCTAAGAGATTCCTGGGATGAAGTAATTACACTTTTAAAAAGAATAGTGAAACCTGTCCCAGAAAATGAGGTAAAAGGAATTCGCATAAAATTAGAATAATTTGAAACTGCTTTCAAGGTCGTATTTTGGTATGCTATTTTAGAAAGGTTAAATAAAGTAAGTTTTTAGATTCAGAGTTGATCTGTAGAAATATGTATTTGAGATATCGGTTAAAAGTTTACAATAGCAGAACAAGAAACTTTGACTGTTACTAAACTACTACTAAACTATTACTAAAGAAAAAGTCTTTGAGATAAGCACACTAAAGTAATATCAAGGTGAAATACAGGACCAACCTAAAAGAATTACGGATGTAGCAACGAATTAAGAACCTGCTATACACTCCGGCTTCAGAGATTATTTCAGAAAGAACACCTAATGAAAACTTACAAATGAAATTGTTTTAGGAGTTTTACCTGTTCAAAACTCAATAAAAATGGATTCTTTAGCTCTTCTCAAGGTAGAAGCAGAAATTAATGAACACAATGTTGATCAACATCAGATGATTTTACAATTTCCCCTTTCTCTTAATGACCAATGGGGAAGAAAACTGACAAATCTCGCCACTAGAGGCGCTGATATCGTTTGACCCAAATAAACTGTCAAAACCCATTGTAATTTGTTCGAGTTTACGTTGTTTATAAAAAATATGCCGCGTTGTGTAGCAATTTGTTGCAATAATAATGGAAATCACTCTTTCCCTAAAGATACCTATGCATTTCAATTAAGAACAGAATATATAAATAGATTTCAGTAAAGACTATGTTGATGTCTCCATAGCTTTCTGGGGGCGGTAAATCAATTTTTTCTATCTTGAATTTCTTGTTCTTAAGGAAGTAAAGAAGTAAAAATTTCGGTCATACGACTCAACTCTGGATAATAATTTTAGGTTAATAGGGTTGAAACTTTCAAAATGTGGCAATAATAATTACATTAATATTTACTTAAATATAACTAAAGAAACATTAAACCTAATACAAAATTAATGTAACTTAAAACACTAATAAGTCTGCATTCATTTTAAAGTCTGGGCATTGTTATTTGCCTGGTAATTAGATCAGCTTTTCGTCCTTTTACTGAAGCTCCTCTAGACTTTTAACTCCTTTTTTAACTTGAAAAATAAATTAACCATAAACAATACATTGCTCTGCTTTACCTAAAAAAAAACTCGTCAAACACAAAAAAAGCTCAACATAATACGTGATACGACTGACAGCTAATTGTTATGAGTCAAACGCCATCAGCGACATCTGCAAATAGCTTTGCGTTTTCTTCCCCATTCATTTGTTTATTTAACTTTTCCTCTATTATAAACGGAAAATTATTATTTTAGAAAGGTACTAAGGTGTACGGACGACAGCAGGTGAAGCAACCCGAAACTGTCAAATATTTCCAATCAACCTTGAGCCTTAAATCTGTAGCGATAAAGTCGAAAAAAGTACAAAGTAGCTTGATGTGCTGTCGTCTTAATAAAATAAACTGCGGAAATAAATGAGCCTATAATTTAAAGAACTATAAATCCGGCACGAATCCGGCACTAGAATAATAAAAACTTCCTATAAAAGAATACTCGTGATGTACTGTCCGTTCGTCCGAGTAACTGTTACCTATATAGATATAAAGATTGTTAAAGGAGATGTTCCAGAAATGTATGGAGCCTGGGCCAGCCCATTGTACACTTAATGCTAGGTATAGTTACGCTATAGTTAACTGTTTTTAATGTTAATTTCCTATATTTTGGCTTAGTTTTTATATAGATTCAATTTAACTCGGCCAAGGAGTGCAACACAATTACTAGTAAATATGGTGGTCAGCAATAAGCGAAATAAGATTTTGACAGTGACATTTGATTGACGTGCCATGTATCTAAGGCTATCGTATCTATATTATCTACCATATGACTGCGAAAAAAACAAAACATGAATTCCGAACATACGGCCCATTAAATAAACACAATCAACTCAAATCAACACTCGTCACGAACACAACGGGAAAATAGAACTGTCAAAGTCGCCAATCATGTGTCACAAAAAGTGTCATGACTACTTTAATAAAGGTTTATCTCACTAAAAAACGTTTCAAATAATTAATCGTACTATACTTGTACTTTTATTCAAATTAATTTCGTAGTATTTTTATTAAAATCTTCATTTTTTTTTCCTTTTTGTCTATACAGCGTGTAACAAAAAGGGTATATACATCAAGAACCCCTGAAGATTATAGGTGGTATAGAAACTCTACACAAAGTTTCAGCTCAAAATAAATTACTCGAAGAATTGATACCAAATTCTTGGTATCCTTGGTATCGCATGATTCTTGAATTCAAATATTAACAAACGTGTAACAACACTACGGAGGGTCAACAACATTCCAAGTCACTTGCTAATATTACAAATCATTTCTTCTGTAATTCTGATCGCCTAGTACCTATTTGTTGAAACGCGCGGCTGCGACGCGCGCGTCCATGAGATGCTGACAATGGCCCGCCCGGTAATTTGTACCTACCTGCCTACTTAAATTTTGCCTCAAAAATAGCTTAACATTGTCCGAACAATCAGCAAAATAAATATGAAAATTAAAAATAATAATTTAATTAACTTACATTTTTTAGAGATGTGGTTCGATGTGACGCCCTTGGTACTGTACACACAAGGTCGCTCGTTTGTGTATCGACACCTGGACATTCCGTAGCATGTCTGGTGTCACTGTCCAGAAAGCGGCTTCGATTCGCTCTCTCATTTGCTCTGCTGTGTCACACGGGATTGCATACACTATGTTTTTAATATACCCCCACAAAAAGAAGTCTAATGGAGTTAGGTCTGGAGATCGCGGTGGCCAAGGTACATGTCTGCTACCGCGCCCAATCCACTGACGAAAACGCATATTTAGATGCTCCCTAACATCACGTGCATAGTGTGCTGGAGCGCCATCGTGTTGGAAGATTAAATTGTTGCCCATCACGAGATTACCGTAACCTAAAATTGATAGGCTTTCTGTGAGAGCATCGTCCAATTCGTTGGTTAAAAAATTTAAATAATTTTGACCGTTTAGGCTGTGCGGCAAAAAAATTCACAAGATCGACACACAAGATCATCTCAAAATATTCAGTATTGCTAAGGGCCATGATTGTACACACGTCACAAGTTCACAACACAAAAATCGCGAAACGCGCATGCGACCGTAAAGTTCGAATCTTAGATCTGTACTGAACTAATAGGAATTATGAAAAATTGAACTTTATTTATTTAGGTACTTAATTTCTGTTTCGGCGTTTTAAAATATTTCGCCAAAGATAGTAGACAAATGGAACAAAACATTGTCATCTCTCTTAAAATATTCACGCAGACGGCGCGTGCGACCGAGACACAATATTTTATCATGTTCAACATGATTGCTTTCGGCGCGTTCTAAAGTCACTCACACAACAATAATATATGTGTGGAATAACGGATAAAAATAACGGAAATATTGTCATCTCTCTCACAAAATGCACGCCGTCGGCGTACGCGACTGAGAGATAATATTTTATCGTATTCAATTTCATATGTTTGAGCTAGGACATTGAATTAGGGTTCTGTGATTGCGGAACCGCTGTTTAATTTAGCGATAACAATCCTCGTATCTGTTGCACTCCTAGTACATTTGCGTATTTTTTATTTATTTTGAAAAGGTAAATTAAGACTGTACTGTACTCTATCTATCTACTGCTGAGTTTTAAGCTATAATATTTTTGCAAAAGGCAAAATCTTTTATATCGCAGAAGTGAATACGCAAAGACTAACTAAAATTTAATTTATCTACGGAACTCATGGGGACCTTTTTTGTACTAGGACACACATGAGTTGTTTAGAAATGATATTTTGGGTTCATTTGAACAGATATGAAATCCTTTTTCGTAGTCTCTTTCGCACGTTTATCTAAGTAATTAATTTTTCATAAACTAAGTACCTACCTATGTATGGCAAATGGCAACCGACATGAAAAGAATTAGTTACGTAAGGAAATTTATAGGAATGTAGTTAATAGATTGGGTATTATTTAGTGTGTTGTAGTTACCAACTCGATTCTCAAAAACTACTGAACTGATTTGGATACAATTTGGCAAAGATATGGTTTATAACCAGGATTAACATAAAGGACACTTTTTATCTCGATATTCCCAGGGGATCGAAACTTACGCGGGTGAATCCGCAGGGAGCAGCTAGTATTTAAATGCGAAAATTTGTAAGAATGTATGTATGGATACATCCATCCATTCATCCAAACATTTTTACAAACTTTCGCATTTTATTAGTAGGAAGTAGGATTGAGTAGCTACTGAGTGAATTGCAGGTAGTTGACTGCACGATTGACGTAGTGGTTAAGCGATTGACTGTTGCACAGCGTGTCGCGGGTTCGATTCCCGCGCGGAACAAATATTTGTATGACCTACAAGTAGTTGTTCCAGCTTTGGGTGTTTGTGTGTGTATCCTCCGTGCTTCGGAAAACACGTTAGTTAAGCCGTTAGTCCCGGCTGTCATTCGTAGATCTGTGAGACAACCAGTCTTACCAAGGGATATCGTATTACCCAGTAACTGGATTGTGGAGCTTAGATGGCACTCGCTCCATGTAAAATACTGGTATTCAGCCGAACCCGGTTGGACTGGAGGCGGATCCCGGGCTCCAAAGCGAAAGCCGCGGATACAACCAGGAAATGCGCTTTAGATGAGAGAGAGTTACCAACTCGGTTCTATCGATTTGTTAGATAAGTTTACTCATTTATAAAATAACTTGCGTTTTTTTATTGTTTTACGTAGGTGACTAAAGCCGCTAGACGTTTTTCGATTTCCAGCGCACGCACTCGCCCTATTTTTATGACTTGGTTTGTTGTTCACAAACATAAAGTTAGCTTTTGTAGAAAAAACTTATTTGTACGTAAAATTATTTTTCCGAAAAAAAAAATGTTAAAAAAAATAAACATCCGGAACCCTTTATCCACTGTTTGAAGAAATACCAGGGTAAGCAAGTAAGTAAGAGGTTTGTTTTTATTGATGAACTGTTCAATGACCCCGATCAGCTGGCTTTTTGCTAGTGTTGTATTGATTTCAGTTTGAAACTGCGGTTTCTGGTATCATATGTATTGGAATAATTCATAACTTCCTACCATGTAAACATAAGGTTAGAGAACCCTTCCCGTATGGTTTCTTATCTTATCAAGAGGCCGTCCACTTGGTATGTATATACCCTTTTTGTTACACGTTGTATAGCGGACATAGTGGTGGCCCAAAATGTAACATCTCCTTTGACGTCAGAAAAATACTTCTCACCGTCAAAAGTCACGTCGTGGTACGAATTCAATAAACTTTTAGAGATGACGCCATCATTAATGCTAAGAAAACAACTTTCTTTCGAGACTGTAATAAACTTCGGACGTCATGGTACGGAATGGCAGAGTAAGAGAACTAAGTATAAATAGTATAATAATACCGTTATAAGAGATGGTAGTAGGGTGGTTGAAAAATGAACCCGAACATCCATAAACAAATCCGACTCGCTGAAAGAGCCCACTACTCTGAGAAAAAACGTCCTAAATAACTCAGACGCCTCTTATAAATTCCAGATTATGCTATGACTTAGATCATGTAAGGACCATTCCTTACATGATCTAACTCACAGCATAATCTGGAAAAGACTATTTCAGAGTCTTATCTACATGGGGAGATAAGTTTCTGAAATAGTCTTTTAGAAAAGAACCACACAGATTTGAGTTGACCTGTAACCCTGATTCCGTAACACACAATCGAATTACTTTGATAAATATTGCTAATCATAATAATATAGATAAACACATAATTATTATACCATGTTTGAGGCAAACGAAGACTTATGTCTTATCCTATATGATTCATATTCATATGGCCGAAAAATGGGGTGTCAATAATAGAGAAGAGATAAGTCGACAGCCTCCGTGGCGTAGCGGTAGCGGACGCGGCCGCTGCGCAAGGTGGCGCGGGTTCGATCCCCGCACAGTGCAAGTATTTGTATGCATGAATATGAATTGACAGTTCCACAACATTCATTGCATTATTTACGTTGTTGAGCTGACAAGTTTTTGAACATATGGAGCAATGGATTAGCAAAATGCTACGAAATCATTCCAACTGATAGTAATAAGGAGTTTTTGGCGGGAAGCTAAGATGAGTGCCACGCTCATTTTTCATTGGGCTTTTAAATTATTTATAGTGTCGTTTACTAAATAAAAACGCGTGATTTATGTAGTAAAAAGTGCATTCAGTGAATAATTCATAAAGAACAGTGAAATATTGTGGCATAGTGGCCACATCATGGCTTTGTACCAAAACTTCCTCCTAGTGTCAGTTCACGCGAGAAACGAAAGGAGATAGGTTTAGTTAGGATAAGTTTAGGATAAGTTAGGATAAGTTACAAAAGAAGACAAGATATAATTAAGACTTGGTTTAAAGGTCTTAGAAACCAGGCCATAAAATCCCCAAAAAAAAATGATAGTAATAATATGTTACGTAATTAGGGTACTGGTTGGACTGGAAGTCGAAAATCTCCGCGTGTAAGCTCATTTTGACTGAATTTTTCAAGTAAAATTCACATAATGTTATTTGCGCCCCTCGCGTGGGTGATCCACCTTAGTCAATCCTCACTTAGATGTCTTATAACGCGAAACCACTAAATGACACTTGAGATTACATTCCTTTTACAAAAATGCTTAAGTTTGTAAAATGTACACTTCCAAAGAAAAGTAAGAAATAAAATATAAACCTTCAGTCAAAAATTGTAAAATAAAAGACCGGTTACTTTGCCGAAGAAAGCCAAATCTAGAATGTGAACCTGCTAACATCACAGTTCATTCGATCCTTTCCTATATTATTCAGAAGTTCTTATTTTAAACATTAACTTAAATTAATATATGATTCGAATTTTCATTTTAAGAACTTGTTTTAATTTCTTTGACGTTATCATTTATTATGCCTCGTGACTCCTATAAATGACCCTTGAGAGAAATCTCAAGGGTCATTTATAGGAGTCACGGGTCATAACATCGCTTTAATGAAATTAAGCAAAGAGTAGGCGAATTGAAGGAAAAAGAGAGAGTCCTGTATCGGCGAGTAGTGCAGGCGTTACTTTTCATCTTCCTTCTTCCTTCTTCCTCAGCCTATAGATGTCCACTGCTGGACAAAGGCCTCCCCCAAGGCTTTCCACGATGACCGGTCCTGTGCTGCCCGCATCCATCGGCTTCCCGCGACCTTCACCAGGTCATCGGTCCACCTTGTTGGGGGTCTCCCTACGCTGCGTCTTCCAGTACGTGGCCGCCACTCCAGAACACGAATTGTGGAATTGTTCACTGCTGCGTTGGAAGATGTCTTCAAGCTCCTGGACTGGAAAGGACTTGGCATCAACATCAACGGCGAGTACACCACTAATCTCCGTTTCGCAGATGATATCGTGGTCATGGCTGAGACCCTGGAAGACTTGGGCAAAATGCTCAATGACCTCAGCAGAGCTTCCCAACAAGTGGGTCTAAAAATGAACATGGATAAGACGAAGATCATGTCGAACTCTCATGTCGCACCCACTCCAATTGTAGTTGGTTGCTCTGCACTCGAAGTTGTTGACGAGTATATATACCTGGGACAGAAAGTCCAACTAGGTAGGTCCAACTTCGAGAAAGAGGTGTCTCGGCGAATCCAGCTCGGTTGGGCAGCGTTCGGGAAGCTACGCTACATCTTCTCGTCGTCCAAGATACCACAGTGTCTCAAGACGAAAGTCTTTGACCAGTGTGTGTTGCCAGTGATGACTTACGGAACTGAAACGTGGTCGCTCACAATGGGCCTCATACGAAGGCTCAGAGTCACACAAAGGGCAATGGAAAGAGCTATGCTAGGAGTTTCTCTGCGTGATCGAATCAGAAATGAGGAGATCCGCAGAAGAACTAAAGTCACCGACATAGCTCTGCGAGTCGCTTACTTTTCATATTAAAATATTATTATTGTTTTAATTTTTGTGATTACTGACCACTAACCATACTAGTGTATTAAATTAGTGTTGCTATTTTAGCAGAATGTTAGAACCCTACGTACGGACGACAGCAGGTCAAGCTACCCCAAACTGTCAGATATGATAATATCTGACAGTTTCGGGTAGCAAAGCATTAAGATTCATGGTTGATTGATAAATCAACCATGAATCTTAATGCTTTGGAGATAAAGTTGAAAATCGGATAAAGAAATCTGATAGATTGTAGTAGCTTGATGTGTTATCGTCTGTACAATACCTATATGCATCTTTTTCCACGTGTTTTCAGTTCAGTTAACTGGACTGGATGGAGTGGAATTGAACCTTTGAATTAGAAGAAAACGACGGTTTCTCTGTCTGCTAATTTATTGGTTCAATTTATTTGTGGCCTGTAGAAAATCATCCGTAAGTCACACGGAAAACAAACAGACTTCGAGGTGATTCTATAAGATTTCCGATTTGAGTTTTACCAACACAGTCAATTGCTAAACCTTCCTGTACGTCCCTCATTATTTCTTAGTCGTAGTATTTCTATTCTGTAGACATTGAAACTGGATTATTGCAAGTCATAAAATTGGATAGCATTTTAACTTACACTGAACCGACCTAAATATTTGACTTTCATAATTCAATGATCTTAAATCTGAATATTTTAGGAAGGCTTCAACTATTAAGTGAAGATAAAAGTATCTTCACAAGTTAAAGAACTTGAAACTTAACAGTATGTCCATTAACAGCTTAGAGAAATTTAAGCGGGCGATCTTAACGCTATAATAATAATAATCCAGAAGACCTTTATTAAATCCCAAATAAAGAAAACGCAACTGTGGTTTTATTTATTTTGTAAAAATCTTAATAACTTAAGTGAAGTGAACTTAAACTGTGGAGTAAACTTATGTAAGTGATGCTAGATTGACAATAATGATTGCCACGTCGGACGTCCCACAATAATATGCCAAATGAATAGGGGACACATTCATGTACTACATAAATTAAACGATATTTAATTTTCACGCTATTCGATTTAGACGTTTGTATGCTTTCGTACTTATGGAACCATACTTAGTTGCATGCTTTTTGCTGAAATATTGTAAGTAAATAAGTAGTGGTGGATAGTAGCTCAGTTTTAACGACCATGAATTATGAATAATTTTAAGGCGTAGTATAGAACCAAAACAGGCGCTTCACTTTGTGTAAATCATTTCATCACTTACTCTCGAAACGGGGAGGGAAAAGAACATTTTCTAGAACCAAAAATTTTAAAACATGTAACTTCTACCAATGCACACTGGGTCCGCGTGGAAAATTATAGCACACTCTCTGTCATAGGAGGCCTAGGTATCCCAACAGCGAGAAAATCATTAGCTATGTTAATCTGTCTGTTTAGTTTTTAAGTTTCAGTTCCTCAAAAACAAAGTCAAAGTTTTTTATTTGTAAAACATAGGTAAGTAAAAAAATGGGTGTTATAATAACTGTGCTGAATTTGCTTTGCTGGTATTTTGGCGTGGCTAGCTGGCATATGATAAATAATTTTTCATCCCACCATCTCGGAAAGAGTATTTTTAATCTTCAATATCTGACTGGAAAAGCCGTTTTTATTCTCTAGAGGATAAAGTAAATTGAATTTAGAACATCGTGTGCACTAACAGTCTTATTCATAAAACTTTAATCAATTGCTAAGCAACTGATTAGCAAAATTCTTATTCATAAAAGCTGTTTAGCGCTAAGAGGATGCTAAGCAATTGATTAGTAGCTGTCAAAATTAAACATCATCGGACCGCTGTTAAGAGGATGGTTAGAGGCAACAATATGGCGGATTTTAATTGAATCAGCTGATCGATTTAATATAATCATTATGCTTCGAAGTTATTTTGTTTATAATATCGAATAGTGCGTAAATATGAATGTCGTAAACCTTATTTTAAATTTCCAAAACGACGTAGTATAGTTATATTGGCTTTGAAAATTTTTGACTGCTTTATATATGCTTGATTTGAGAGCTTTACTCGGCGATAGGCCGCCGAGACACATTGGCTGCCGGCAGAAGTTACCACCCACCAGACAAAGTTTGCCGCCAAGCGATTCGTAGTGTTCATGATGTCTGGTGAAGCCGTACGGAGGACGGGTCTGAGCAGTTGTGTTGCAATGTGTGCCGGGTACGATTCGCCAAATGTTGTTGTGTCGGGAGTTTGGTCCTGGAGGGTCTCCAGATCAATCTCTCTCTTGCGCACATAGTTGATCGTGTTGTTGGGTTTAACATTGCATCACCTCGCTCAACAGCCGTCTTCCTTCTTATTCCCTTAGGTTTTTTTTTAAGAGAATTGGCTCTTCATAAACTAGCGCGCTTTACTGTCAACGATTGCATCACTGCTTGCCATCAGGCGGGATTGTGGTCAGGGATTGGTTTATAATAGCAATAATAAAAAAGGTAGTGCTACAATTGTATTGTTGTTTAATTGTAATTTTAGATGCTACCCTATGTTTCCTTGTGTTATCTTATGATGTCATATATAAGATACAGAACTAAAAAAAGTCATGTTGTGGCAGTAATACACAAATAATAAGACATTTTTTTTTAATATTTTATTTTAACACAAGAAAACTGTTTACATTTTTGTGCTAAAAATAATTCATTGTTTTTGTTTTCCAGTACTTTTCTTCCATAAACATGAGAGCCATTCTTGACTCACGCGACCCTCATTCCTCATCTTTTTCACTCAGCATGGTCTTCTCCATCGCCGTCATTGCGAGGTTGAATAATATTGCCGCTAGTTGCTAATAGTGGCTTCGTTTATAGCAATAAAATGTGTGCCTGTAAACAAGTATAATAATACTGTAAAAAGCAGTACAAAAACAGTACGAAGTAATGTAATATATACACAAGAACCCACTTAAATTTCTTAAATAGCAAAGGGATGTTTACAAGCATGAAGGGCAGGAAAATACACAGTTATTATCGGCTACTGCTTTAACATTAATTTCGTCAGTTTAGACTAGTAATTACATATAAATACAGAGATAAATACCTTTTTCTGTTTACTATAATATTATTGGAGTTTATTACTTTCACCACTATTATCACAAATACAATTATTTAATTGTAATAAATCATTTTATTTATATTGAAATTATGCGATGAAATTTCTGACATTTCTTTGCCAAACACAACAGATAAAAAAATCGTAGTTTTGACAAGCTTTTTCTAAAATATCCATTGTTTAGTCAACTATTTTGATTATAGTCTGTGTCAAACGCATAGTTTCACCTCTACTTCGTATCGCAACTAATCATCTGCTAACTGTTATGAATAAAGAAAAGTTAAGCATTGATTAAGAGCTAACTAAATGGTTAGCTAAACAGTCGCTAATGAGTGATTAACAAGTTTTTTATGAATAAGACAGTAAGTTTGTAAATTAAAAAAAAAATTAAACCTATTTACTGTTACCTCTATGGTGCCGAATATATCATACAACTTTTTTTTAATTTGTTAAAAACTCAGACTCGGAACCTTCTTGGTGTTCTTTTTTCAATTTTCTTTGTACGCGGTTCTTTACGCGGCATTTTTTCACGTCATTGTTAAACCTTATATTAAAAAAAAGAAACTTGAAAACAAGTGAAAAACTAAAATGAGTGATTCTAGCGACGAGGAAGTTTGTTTGACGCCAACAGAATTGACTGAAACTGTTAATAATGCGCAAATGAGCTTTCTACCTCAACAATCACGCGAGAGAAGTATTTAAAACAGTACGATATGTTCAACACGTGGCGACTAGCAAAAGGAGCCAAAACTTTCTCAGAAAACGTTTTGCTGGCATATTTTATAGAATTATCCGAGAACAAGAAAGCAAGCACTCTATGGAGTACGTATTCGATTCTAAAAGCAACAATAAACATGAAAAAAGACATACATATCGATACCTATCCTAAATTAGTAGCATTTTTAAAAAGAGCCTCATCTGGTCATCATCCAAAAAAATCGAAGGTTTTCACAGTATCTGATATTGAAAAGTTTCTTAACGAAGCACCCGATTCCGTATATTTGGCGGCAAAAGTAAGTCAGTTGCACATTCAGTATCTACTTAAGTACATATATTAATCTCAATTAAATAGTATACTTAGTAAATGTTGATAGGCATAATTATGCGTTCATATAAATTTTATTCATTTATCTACTACAATACTCTTTACATTGCAGGTTGTTCTTATTATTGGAATAAACGGAGCATGTCGAACTAATGAACTAACACAACTTAATGTCAAAAACATTGAGAAACATTCAGATGACTTACTATTAATTAATTTACCTAATACAAAGACAAAAAGAGACCGCAACTTTGTCATTCGCAAGGAATACGTAACGATTGTTGAGAAATATCAAGCCTTACGGCCGCCTAACACTCCAATCAATCGTTTTTTTCTACAGTATCGCAATGGAAAGTGTGTTAGACAGCCTATGGGTACTAATAAAATTGGCAGTATCCCACGAGAAATAGCAACATTTCTTGAACTTCCAGAACCCCTGTTGTACACGGGTCATTGTTTCCGACGAACTTCAGCCACACTTTTGGCTGATTCCGGAGCTGATCTCCTGTCCCTTAAGCGCCACGGAGGCTGGAAGACCAATGCAGTTGTAGAGGGATACATAGAGGATTCCATCCAAAATAAGTCTAAAATATGTGAAGGCATCGTAGGAGCCATTACACTGAAAGAGCCTCAATCGGAAACTAGGACTGGCCCTTCTACATCAAAAATAAGCCGCTATGAAACACCTAACCATCTCCCTCTCTCTCCAACATTCACGCCAAGGGAATCCGATGAATCGGTACAACTATTAAGTATGACAGACAGTTTACCGAAAAACAGTACACAAGTGACTAACACCAATATTACAGTACCAAACAAAAATATTACACTCAATTTAAATAACTGTTGCAACGTTACTTTAAAATTTTCTTAATTATACTTTAGTATTATTTTATTATAATTTAAAGATTATTCTGTAATACTTACCTGTCATACATGTAGTAATTAATACCTAAACTGAAATAAAAGTGTACCTATCTTGTGATTGTAAACATTTTTTTATTGCATTTAGTCATTTCCTCGCTGAGGTGGAATGAAAAGTTACGTGTTGCACTCGAGTGCAAAGATTTTTCACCTCGTGTCCTTTTGATTCCCTCGCTAACGCTCAGGATTGTAATTTTGAATCCTTCGCTTGCTCGGTCATCAAAATTGAACACGCGGTTAAAAAGCAACTTTGCACTCTTGTATAACAAATAACTATTATTGTTGTTGTTTTTTCTTGTGTTCATAGTCCCTACATAGTATTGTATTAAGTCATGTGTTTTTTTAAATGACAGCTGTGCTGCTGGGGAGTTTGTTCCGCCATTGTTGATTTTATGGTGAACTCTATGTTTTGCCGTTAACTGCGTACAAACATTAGTTAAAGTAGGTATACAAATGTTACAATTAAATTTTACTGAAAGGAGACGTTTCAGAAATGTATGGAGCCTGGGCTAGCACATTGTACACTTAATACTAGGTACAGTTACGCTATAGTTAACTGTTTTTAATTTTAATTTCCAATATTTTGGCTTAGTTTTTATACAGATTCAATTTAACTCAGCCAAGGAGTTAGTAGTTGTGTCTACTAATAAATATGGTGTTCAGCAATAAGCGAAATAAGATTTTGACAGTGACATTTGATTGATGTGTCATGTATCTAAGGCTACCGTATCTATATTATCTACCATCTGACTGCGAAAAAAACAAAACATGAATTCCGAACATACGGCCTATTAAATAAACACGATCAACTCAAATCAACTCGAGTGTACGGGCACAACGGGAAAATAGAACTGTCAAAGTCGCCAATCAAACGTCATAACCACTGTCATGGCTACCTTAATAAAGGGTTATCTCACTAAAAAACGTTTCAAATAATTAATTACCTAAACTTGTATTTTTATTCAAATTAATTTAGTAGTATTTTTATGAAAAACTTCTTTTTTTTTTCCTTTTTATCTATATAGCGTACATAGTGGTGGCCCAAAATGAAACATCTCCTTTAAATAACAAGATAACTTATGACTAATGATACTTAACTAATTATTAATATTCTAGAACAAACTTAATGATATTGCAAACTAGTAACTTATTTACCTATGAGTATTAAATTTGAAACATATTTATAAATATCGAACACAACTAAAATTTTATAATAGTAACAACAACGCACACATTTAACGCACATATCTTTCAATATCTTCTAGGTACTCATTAATAGAACAAACCTTTTGAGCTAGAAAATAATAAGAAAAAAATTAAATCTTCTAGTTCATGTTTTTCTATTGGCTGTGGTATTGTGTTACAAATTATGAGTGCCATACCCAAAAAAATTTTTGTGTAAAATGCGTGTTGTTGTATAAAATGTTGTGTTTGTGTAAAATGTTGTTGTTGTATTTGCGCGTATCTCAGAATTATGACGTTTCACCTTCAAAGTTATACCTAAATAGATTCAAGCTAGACTTTACGAATACCGAAATACATATTTTTTTTTTTACGGACAAATCACACAGATTGAGCTAGCCCCAAAGTAAGTAGCGAGACTTGTGTTATAGGATACTAACTCAACGATACTAAATTTATAATAGATACATATCATAAACATCCAAGACCCAGGCCAATCAGGAAAAGATAGTTTCCCATCATACCTGGCCGGGGATCGAACCCGGGGCCTCCACGTCGCAGGCAGGCGTGTTGACCGCTGCGCCACGGAGGACGACAAAAATTGAATTGATGATTGATGGAATTGAATATATTCTCTAACAAACCATTTAATTTTATTATAAGCCTGTGTGGTACCACGGCAGGGCAAAAGCCTCCTATGCCTCTTTCCACATTTCCAAGTCCATTGAGAGCCAATCCTTTAAGAAAAATTCTAGTTCATCTCGTCATCAATTGCTGAGCCTTTCGTGAAATCGTTTCTTACTGTTTGAGATACTCTAAGCGGCGTTTTTTGTATATTCATGTTGAAAGAATACCATAGTAAGTTCGGCAAGCATCCGCCATTTTTGTTTCGGAACAACGTTTAAGTTTCTAATACGGTCTGAAAGTTTGACACCCAGAAAATTTCATTCCATAGCCTGTTGGCAGACCCCAAGTGCGGACTTTTGAAGTTTTGCAAATGACCAAGTTTTCGCTCCTTAAGTTAGGGTGGGATGAATACGCAAGACAAGTTAAAATTTCCGTTAATCTCTCGTTTTTTGGGCAAGCTTATTAAGTAGATACTGTAACAATAGATAAAGTAATTGTGTCCATTAGTGATAGTTCAGCTTTTAAAAATATCATATATCTAAGTAGATTGTATGTATAGCACGGTAGCATCACTCATTATATGAGGCATTCAAACGTCGTGCAAGCCTGCCCAAGGCTACATTCGACCGGAATAGATCGACAATCCGACCGCGGTAGTTTTGTTTTATTTCCGTCGAATGAAATAAAGATTAGGCCTACAGTGATAGCCGTTAGGATTTATAGTCGACAAATAAAATCGAATCATTATTGGGGAAGCTCATCTAGCCTAATTGAGGGCTATTTACTTGCTTTCTATAGCCTATAGTTCCTTTACGGTCTCTTCTTATTACAACTCAGATTGGGTACTTGATAAATTTCCTGTTCCATCTACAGTAATCCAGTAGGATTTTACAACTACTAACTTCTACTACTAACTTCTACTTTAGTAGTAGAAGTTAGTAGTAGAAGTTAGTAGTTGTAAAATACTGCGGATGCGGTTTTTTGTAGTATAGTAGTAGTTAGACTACTATACTAACTACTACGTACTAACTTTATAATAGATGGAACAGGAAATTTCCTAATTTTTTTTTTTAATACTTATAAACTAGTGCTTGACTGCAATCCCGCCTGATGGTAAGCAGTGATGCAATCGTTGATGGTACCGTTGGTGGTCGTTGGTCCTACTAATATTATAAATGCGAGTTTGTATGGATGGCTGGATATTTGTTACTCTTTCATGTAAAAACGACTGTACGGGTGTGGATATAAGACGCAGATAGTTTAAAAGAGAATTTTAGAAAATTGTGTGAGTTTGTATATTAAGACCAACCAACGGAACTAATAGTTTAATAATGATTTTTAGGTAGTATTGCCGAATATCAAGAATGTAAATAAAACAAAATCGAGTTAGTTCAAAAATCGCTCAACAGATTTTTTAATCTTTAATTTGTCTCCGTCTCGAGCAAAACTACAAATAAAATATTGGAAAATCGTCTGAACAAATATTTTCTACTTCATTTTTTAAGGCGTTGCGTAGTTCGCCAAGTCAGCTATAAAGCCGATCGCTTAACTGAGATATTGCCTTAGGTGGCTGCGCAGCGCGGAAGAGGTGATAGTTTTCACAGTTGACGAGTCACTAAGCTCTAGCATTACGTCAACACACCCCACTGCTATCTCTAAGAACATCATAGGTACTAGGTAGTTAAGCATTTGGCATATACAATATGTAAAGAAAACCCTGTCCGATCCGTGAAGGTATTGTTAGGTATCGATAACTGATTCTACCAATGGATACAAAGACGGGCTAAACTTAAAAAAAAAACCCCTAAAAAAATAAATATTATTTCCCAAAAAGTAGTAACTTAATACATGTGCGGTGAGCAACCCTTCCGGCGGGCTGCGGGGGGGAGGGTACGCGGCACCTGTGACGTGGTCGCGTCGCTATTCGCTCATAATGATACCGGTGTTGTCACTTTTCTAAAAATTACCAAATTTCGGGGAAATTGGAATTAATTCCCGGGAAAAAAGATTATCTCAAAATTCATTAGTATTGTTACTATAATGATTATGTAAAATATTATAGTATATTTGGTTATTTGTTTACCTAACCTTTATTGTCCTTATGGGTCGGACAGGGTTTTCTTTACATATTGTATATTATACTAGCGGCCGCCAGCGACTTCGTACACGTGGATTTAGTTCTGCTTCGCTCCTATTGGTCATAGCGTAATGTTATATAGCCTAAAGCCTTCCTGCATTAATCGGCTATCGAACGCAAAAAGAATTTATCAAATCAGACCAGTAGTTCCCGAGATTAGCGCGTTCAAACAAACAAACAAACTCTTCAGCTCTATATATTAGTATAGATTATTTACATTACATAAATTTATATTAAAACGAGAAATTTCACTCTGACGAAGTCACGGGCGTTAGCTAACATAGTCTCCTTAATTGTAAATAAGGCTTATTAAGTTTTCTAACAATAAAAAAAGTAATTATCCCTCATTAGTGACAATTGAGCAACTACCCGACGGATTTCCACAAACCATAATACGACAAGATTTTAATTCGACAATGTGGCATTCCAATACGTCTTCATTTCCACAATTTAGTTTGAATATCTTAATTCCGACACAACTGTACGAAAACAAAGTGTTTCTTCTACACTACTTGTCTAGGAAATGATGAATGACAACTTCGACGACATGCTTCTTCGAGTTCGATTTAAGTCAATTTCGATGTACTCTACTCCGGCATTTTGTGAGAATATCTTACTTCGAAGTGATATATCTGAGACACGTTGCTACTTCCAAATTATATTGTGACATGGGGATCAACAGTAGGCACTATAAGCCGTTGCTCCTCAGACCGTAATATACAAGACATGGGTCATTGTTTTTGATAAGGCCGCTGTCACGTCGTCACTCGACACTTTGCCATAGGCCTTAACTAAACTGTTATGTTAAGCTTCTACATTATCTTGTTTAGTAAGTTACTTTCTAAGAAACTAACAAGAGAAAAGGAGAAAAAATTATTTAAGTATGTTGCAAATTAAGAAATGTGCAGTGATAATTTGTGATTACAATGTTGGTCCCGTGGAGAGAGATGTTCAAGTCGATGGACCGTAGTGTCTGTAAAAATAAAAACATATTTATCTTCTTACATCTACCATTACCTCAGTGCAATAAATAAATGCGGCTTACCGCATTTATTTATTGCACTGAGGTGAAACAAAAATGCTTTGTTTATAATTTGTTATCCGTAATTATAAGTTAGTCTTAACTAACTTATAATTACGGATAACAAATTATAAACAAAGCATTTTTGTTTTTCATATAAAAAAGTTGGTGTTCCTTGTGAATTCATTAGGAGAACAACAGAATATGTCCGTATCACTCGCTGTGAGTTAGAAATAAGATTTTTAGAGGGTATTTTGAATATTTATAATTTATAAAAGTAATTAACTGCTATTAATAAATAGCAGTGAATTACTACTATAGGTAGTCGTGAAAATCATATATATCTCTCTCTATATTAGAAAAGACCTGTGCCCCGCAGTGGGACGATAAAAAGGTTAATGATGATGATGATGGGTAGTCGCTATGAGTGAAAAATAACACAGGTCTCCATCATTTTAGCTGCATAAGTAAAACATATAATTTCTAGTAGATTATGTGACACTCGAAGTCGTAGTGGCCTAGTGGTTAAAGCACCAGGTCAGGGAAGTACCAATGTACCTTTTCTTAAGTTATATGTACTTTCTAAGTATATCTTGAACACCACAATGACTGAAGGTGAAGGAAAACTTCTTGAGGAAACCTGGACTTTAAGTCTGAAATCGCCAACCCGCATTGAGCAAGCGTGGTGATTACGCTCAATCCTTCTCTGAATGAGAGGAAACCTGTGCCCAGTAGTGGGACGATAAAAAGGTTGATAATGATGTGACACTGAATCGAGTGCTAAAAACTAAGGGTCTAAGGGCACTGTTGCTTTTTTTTTCGTAATTTCTAACTAAAGTCTTCATTTAGTACTTACTACTCTTCGCGATTCAAACCCAATTTAATTTTTATTGTTACGAGTTTCCATTCTCATAATATATTTTTTCAGCTACGTTAGTTCGATCTTCCCTATATTATACTGGCTTCCGCCAACAGTTTCACCCACGTCTCGTGGAACTACTTCGCGCACCGGATAAAAAGTACAAAAGTTGATATAAAATAAAATGGGTTTGAATCGCGAAGAGTAGCACTAAATGATTCTTTAGTTAAAATTACGAAAAATATAATAGTACCCTTAGAAATGGCTTCACATATCGTAAAAACCGCGTTTTTAGCACTTTAAGATTGGTATATCAACAAAACCCTACGTGTCAGAGCAAGAAACTTGTTTGCTATTATTTGAATTTATGGCATACTAGCGGCCCATCCCGGCTTTGCACGGGTGGACATAAGATTTTTTATTTTTTATTTATGTTTTGTTTTTTTTTTTTTGTTTTATTTCTTTCCCAGATGCACAACACATATTATTATCACTTCATCAATCCATTTTTTGGCAAACAATTTAGTACAAATTTTATTCACTGCTCCGATTTGGATGCTGTTCTGGTGCGCATAATAAATATGTGCATCGTAACTGAATGCCGATCTAAGTGTTGCGAACGTTCGGCGCTAGGTTCGTTTACCCGTGTTCGTGAGATTCGTTCACTATTTTAAGTAACACGAACGTTCGGCGCTCGATTTTGTGGCCCGCGAATGCGACGCTCTCTGATTTGCATGACGATATAAATTTTCAGAAGTTGGTTCTACAATACGTAGTATTTTTGCCAATCTCGCTTGGGAGCAACTTTTAGAAAGTTGAGATCTTATTTTCCTATGCATATTCATAAATCTGCTAAAATAAAGATAGAACTTTTGATAAATTGAATAAGTTAGAAAATACTATAAATAATAGATAGTAAGTAAATAAACAATTTACAATTAGTCTTGAGAAGAACTTTTTAACTTAACAAAAAAATCGCTATTAAGATTGTCAAAAATTACGTCTGCTACTAAGGAGCCGGCCCTATTTCATAGATCCCGCCCCTTTTCGCACCACTGCAATTATAGACATATACTATGGACATGCCGTACGTGTACAATCCGCACAAATTTTTGGATTGTAAAGAGTGAGAGAGATGGCCTATGCTTTCGGTCCAGCACTATCTCTTTCCTCATAGATGATTGATGATTTTGAGAGAGATAAAGATAAACGAAATTTCGAAGAATGTCTATTACTATATGTCGATGGCTGCAATGCCTGACTAGTGAACATAATGTTTTATTATGTGGTATAGAAAAGGCGCTGCCGCGTCGTGTCGTGGCTGATCTGTGACTTATTAAATTCGTATGGAATAGATGATTTCAACAACTCAAAAAGTAATCTATATGAGTTGATACAGTCTTGAAAACAGCATGATTTATTTGGATAAGGATTTAAATAGAAGTATGATTGACATAAACGTAGGTTTACGTTTCATTGACATAGTCATGATGGCCTAGTGGTTAAAACACCAGCCTCTCAAGTATGAGTGCGCGGGTTCGATTCCAGGTCAGGCAAGTACCAATATAACTTTTCCAAAGTTATATGTACTTTCTAAGTATATCTTGGACAACAATGGCTGAAGGTAAAGGAAACATCTTGAGGAAACCTGGACGTCTGAAATCGCCAACCCGCATTGAGCAAGCGTGGTGATTACGCTCAATCCTTCTCTGTATGAGAGGAGACCTGTGCCCAGCAGTGGGACGATAAAACGGTTGATAATGATGATGATGATGATGATGATTGACATGGTCTAATTTTGAAAAAAAATTTAAAAGTAGTTATTGAAACATAACTACATCGTTATACAATACGTTAGACATAATAGTATCGCGAAGTTTTTTGTAGATATTGATATATGTATTCTTTAATATTGTACGGACGAAAGCAAGTCAAGCTACCCGAAACTGTCAGATATTCCAAATCAACCTTGAGTCTTATGCTATAGCCATAAAATTAAAAATCTAACAAAGAAAAGTGACAGATTGTAGTAGTGTCGTCTGTACAACATACTTTTGTTCTATCATCAATAGTTTCCGCAGCGCATGCGACGAATGATGTTGCAGAGTACTTTTTACACCTTGAGTTACGTTACTTAGTAGTTAACCTCTCAACCGATTTTGATGAAATTTGGCACAGACAATCTTTGGACCCTGAGAAAGAACATAGGCTACCTTTTATCCCGGAAAAATATGATGTTCCCAAGGGAAATCTAAAAAGCGCGATATAACCGAACTCATTATAAAGATACATAAGGTCTATAGCAACGTTAATTTTACCTAGTTTAAAGGTTTAGCAAAGGAAAGAAACATCAAATATCATACTTCTAATTATTTTGCGTTGGTTGGTGTTTTGGATATGCTTATGATATTATGAAATAAGGGTTAAAAATTATTACGCTTGATAAAATATGAGCACATTTAAGTAAGTACGGTTTTATAAGCAACTTTTTTTGTTTTGCTGTCTTTTGCCAAAACATAAAGGTTTTCTGGATTTGATGCACGTGAGAATGCCACATAGAGTGCCCATGAGAAAAACATGTTGTTTCTAAATGAACTCCGGCAACTTTAAGCGTCTGTCGGCTTCGTTATTGTTATAGCAAATGCTGCTTTCAGAAGGAACTGTACTCTTTTAAATTGAAATGGCAAATCAGTGTATGGAATACGGGGAATCAAGACATTTTGTCCTTTTGCCATTCCAGACATGATTATAGCCTTTACAATGTTGTGACCCAAATGTGTTATTTGTAACTGAGTACCATTACACAGCTTTGGAGCGTCAAGATTCCTCATTAATAGGACTAGAACACCAACTTTTAGTATCAAATTAAGGGATGGCACTTCTGATAATTCTAAAGAGTTGAGAAATTCTTTGATGATGATGATGATGTAACTTGTTCAGTGTCCGTAATATTGTCCACTGAGAGGTATTCGATAACATTTCCCTGAACGTTTAACATGATTTGTTCACTTATTTTACTATTTCATTAATCGACGCCAAAATTGCCCTTTCGCATAGCCATTCTCGGTTGGCCATATTTGTTTGAAGATCCGGATAGAATTGACAAGACATGCAATTTTTATTTTTTTAACATTCTGCTTATATGTGCAACATTTGTTGATGGAGTGTACTCGGAATAAAGATGAACAGGAGCTATACATAAGCGAATTTAACTTAAATAAATTGGATATGGGTTTAAACAATCCATTTAGTCACATCATCAGAAATGACAAAAAAGTTGTGTCGTTTAACAACGGTTCTACATCCATACTAATATTATAAATGCGAAAGTAACTCTGTCTGTCTGTCCGTCTGTCTGAACTGTGTGTCTGTCTGTCTGTCTGTTACGCTTTCCCGCTTAAACCTCTCAACCGATTCTGATGAAATTTGGCACAATCTTTAAACCCTGAGAAAGAACATAGGCTACCTTTTATCCCGGAAAAATTTGATGTTCCCGAGGGAAATAGTCTAAAAAGCGCGATATAACCGAATTCCACGCGGGCGAAGCCGCGAGCGGAAAGCTAGTATTATTATATGAATCTATCCTAATATTATAAATCCGGATAGAATTATTTAATAGGTTATCTGAGCTATCCACAATTTGACAGAACTCACGACTCACTCTAATGATGCCGTTACTGTCAGTTGGCATGCGATCTACTCCGATTTTTAAAAGAGTAGCTACATATTGCATATTATACCCGGCTTAAGAATCGTGATGAAGTTGCCGTCGCACATTCGTAATGAGACAATACTTTTTCACGCGAACCCATAATGCAGATGCTTTCAAAGAGACATTTATTTCATCTGCCGGCGGCATACCCCTAGTAATCACCGGAAGGGTCTGTCTAAAGTCACCAGCTAAAAGTACCACCATCCCTCCCATGATATCTTAGTTGCCTTTAATGTCCCCCATTGTGCCATCTAGTGCTTCAATTGCCCTTTTGTGGAAAATCATCACATTCATCCCAAACTAACAACTTACACTGCTGTAACATTCTTCCGCGCTCACTGCTTTTACTAATATCGCATTTCCTCATGAGCTAAGTTCAGTGGTAACTGAGTGTGCTGTTCGTCCCATTCCGAAAAAAATTAAAAAGAGCTCAGTTGATATAAAATAAGCGCCTGTTAAAATAAAGGAAGCAATGTGTAAGTCTGCGTTAGCCCCCGTTTTCGCAACATTTTTTTGCTCCTATTGCTATGCTCCTATTGGTCATAGCTGGATGTTATATAGCCTAAAGCCTTCCTGGATTAATAGGCTATCCAACGCAAAAAGAATTTTTCAAATCGGACCAGTAGTTCCTGAGATTAACGCGCACAAACAAACTCTTCAGCTTTATACAGAATAGATAAGTAATACAAAGAATTAGAGTTTAATTAAATGTGAAGGAACAACTTATTTCCAGTCTGTGCACATAACTACATACAACATGTGTACATACAAGAGAATTGTGTAGACTGGTTCGAGCGATTACTTCAAGCAAACAATTTTGTCTGCGAAGTAATTACTAATTCCAGACACGCTCAGCATAGGTCTGAAATAGGTCCGTTTTACTGTAACTAGTTTATTAGGAGACAAGAATATTTAAGTCTCCTAAACCTGAATCTCAAGTCGTCCCAAATTTTCAAGCGTTTTGTATTATATTTCTTTTTTTGGGAAAATTAATGTTAAAAGTAAAATGAGTTTTCAAAGTTTTGCCATTTGATAACGACGAATAATTTCGGTAAATTACCCATGGGCACAATATTACGGTGAGTAACACCACAGCTCAGTCATTTTGATGTAGTCGACCTCGATTTGTGACACCAATTATTAAAAGTAAAAAGTAGTCAAGTACGTATGGAAACGCATGTGTGTGATAAAGATAATTTTATAAAAATATATATGTAATGACAGATTCAGCCATATTTTACCATGTAGACATGCAATTTTTATTTTTTTTAACATTCTACTTATACAATATGTAAAGAAAACCCTGTCTGATCCGTGAAGGTATTGTTAGGTATCGATAACTGATTCTACTAATGCCCACAAAGACAGGCAAAACTTAAGAAAAAATCCCCCTAAAAAATAAATATTATTTCGCAAAAAGAGGTAACTTAATATATGTGCGGTAAACAACCCATTCCGCGGGCGGCGGAGGGCAGGGCACGCGGCACCTGTGACGTGGTCGCGTCGCTATGTGCTTATAATAATACCGGTGTTATCACTTTTTTAAAAATTACCAAATTTCGGGGAAATTGGAATTAATTCCCGGGAATAAAGGATTATTTCAAAATTCATTAGTATTGTTACTATGATGATTATGTAAACTTTTATATTATATTTGGTCAAGTGTTTACCTAACCTTTACTATCCTTACGGGTCGGACAGGGTTTTCTTAACATATTGTATGTGCAACATTTGTTGATGGAGTGTACTCGGAATAAAGATGAACGGGAGCTATACATAAGCGAATTTAACTTAAATAAATTGGATATGGGTTTAATACAATCCATTTAGTCAGTACCATCATCAGAAATGACAAAAAAGTTGTGTCGTTTAACAACGGTTCTACATATTATATGAATCCTTCTCTGTATGAGAGGAGACCTGTGCGAAGCAGTGGGACTGTAAAAAGGTTGATGAAGCAGAAGAAGATATATGAATAACTCAAGTTTTTTTGTTATTAGTTTATTATATTATTTTTAATAGATTTTATACTGTGTTTAGTAAGTAAGATCAGTGTAAAGGGTACGATGGGGCTGACAAATCCCCATAAAAGCCCCAGAATAAAATCAGATTTTAAAAAATCGACTTAATCGACTAGAAATTACAGTTCAAAAAATACTATATTATAATCTCTATATATAATATATAATGTTCAAAACAACATTATTCTAATTTAAAAATACTTAAAGTAGGTACTAGCGACCCGCCCAGGCTTAACACGGATGCAATGCTAGTTGAGACTGAATACACTACAGAAAAACTGTGAACGTTGTATAAAAAACATAGCGGTCTGCCGCCGCTTCTGTGCCGGCCGCTATTTTTAAATCTGTAATATCTTCGAAAATATTCATTTTTAAAAAATGTTTTAAAGGGCAATATAGATCTATATTAAATCAACAATGTATTTAAAGTATTAAATTGGATAAGGATTAATGCTGTATTGGTTAAAATCGCTTCGAAAATTAGCCAGTATTTGTCGTAAAAAGTAAATGACAAAAAATATGTTAATGTAGGATACCCATAAGAGATAGACATATACCGTCAATGTGTCCAATATTTAGTACATTATTTTGATAAATCTCCTAGGGTTCAGCCTGCGTTTCACTGCAAACGCGGCAAAAATTTAATTATTTACAACATCATATTAGATACCCCAAAAGTAATGGTATTTATCCACAATTTAATGGATGTTAATATACGTATAAACCTTCTCCTTTAATCATTCTATCTAATAAATAAAACCGCATCAAAATCTGTTGCGTAGTTTTAAAGATTTAATCATACATAGGGACAGAGTGAAAGAGAAAGCGACTTTGTTTTATACTATGTAGTGATACTGTTGCGTAGTTATAAAGATTTAATCATACATAGGGAAAGAGAAAGCGACTTTGTTTTATACTATGTAGTAATACTGTTGCGTAGTTTTAAAGATTTAATCATACATAGGGACAGAGTGAAAGAGAAAGCGACTTTGTTTTATACTATGTAGTGATACTGTTGCGTAGTTATAAAGATTTAATCATACATAGGGAAAGAGAAAGCGACTTTGTTTTATACTATGTAGTAATACTGTTGCGTAGTTTTAAAGATTTAATCATACATAGGGACAGAGTGAAAGAGAAAGCGACTTTGTTTTATACTATGTAGTGATACTGTTGCGTAGTTATAAAGATTTAATCATACATAGGGAAAGAGAAAGCGACTTTGTTTTATACTATGTAGTAATACTGTTGCGTGGTTTTAAAGATTTAATCATACATAGGGACAGAGTGAAAGAGAAAGCGACTTTGTTTTATACTATGTAGTGATACTGTTGCGTAGTTATAAAGATTTAATCACACATAGGGAAAGAGAAAGCGACTTTGTTTTATACTATGTAGTAATACTGTTGCGTAGTTTTAAAGATTTAATCATACATAGGGACAGAGTGAAAGAGAAAGCGACTTTGTTTTATACTATGTACTTAGTGATGCTTTTACCACTAAAAAGCTTCGGAGTATTTTTTTAAATAATTTTAGCGGAAGCTCTTTCCAGCTCTTTGGCAACTTATTATAAACTAGCGGCCGCCAGCGACTTCGTTCGCGTGAAGTTAGTTATGCTCCGCTCCAATTGGTCGCAGCGTGGTGTTATTGATATAAAATAAGCGCCTGTTAAAATAATGGAAGCAATACGTACGTCTGCGTTAGCTCCCGTTTTCGCAACATTTTTTATTACTGCACTGCTCCTATTGGTTCTAGCGGGATGTTATATAGCCTAACGCCTCCCTGGATTCATGGGCTATCCAATGCAAAAAGAATTTTTCAAATTGGACTAGTAGTTCCTGAGATTAGCGCGCACAAACAAACAAACTCTTCAGCTTTATATATTAGTATAGATAACAGGAGCTATGCAGTACACACTTTTGCGCATAAGTGCTGCCTTAGCTGGCTCCTAACATAGCAAGTTATTGTCGCGTCTATCGCGGGGAAAAACGTCAGTTATACGTCTGAAACGACTCGGATTTGCCTTCACAAACACAGCTACTTCTAGTAATAGACATTTTTTTTTTTTTGGTTCGTTTCTTTCCGTTCGGGCGAATGGAAAAGGCAAAGGCATAGTACGCCATACAGCCAAGTCTTCAGTAATTTTTTTCATTAAATATCTATCCTAACTTATCCTAATTTATCCTAAATTTTTTTTTTTTGTTTACCCACTGGGAATCTCTACCAGACCGTCCTCCGTCTGAGGGTCGACGGAGGGTGTGCCGGGCTCTCACCGGCTAAACCCACTGGAGCGTTCCTCTTCTTGCCTATTGCCGGGGGTACGGGGCCTAGTTTGCATTCACCGCGTCCCCGGCAGGCCTTGACCCGCCGCGCGCGAGATCGGCGGGTCCCTCTTCCTCCTCTCCTTCCATCAGGTAGGCGTGTAGGAACAGCCACTACACGCCTACTCCGGCCCTAGTGACGGACGTCGGACTAATTTATCCTAACTTATCCTAACATAACTTAACCTAAACTAACTCCTTTCGTTTTACGCGTTTGGACGATAAGGAGCGGTTTAGCGTAAAGACATGATGAGGCCACTATGCTACAATATTTCACTGTTCTTTTTGAATTATTCACTGAATGCACTTTTTACTACATAAATCACGCGTTTTTATTTAGTAAACGACACTATAAATAATTTTAAAAGTCCAATGAAAAATGAGCGTGACACTCATCTTGACATTCCCGCCAAACTCTCAGTAATAGACAATGTCAATATATTATATTTTTTAAAGTATGGTTTACAACTATCAGTGAGTTTCATTTAAACATCGCTCGAATGCATCTTTTTTGCGCCTTGAAGGCGATTTCTTTTTCAATAGAGTTTTCTCAAAATATGATCCCATACCGTAAATGTGATTCTGCTATGCTATGATATGCAGTAAGAAGAGCATCTGTGGTAACACATTATAGATATGTTTAATGACTTTTTTAACCACAGTACGTGCTGTTGTAGTACATACATATGTGTATTGCGTGTAATATTGTATTAAACTCATACAACGTTACATTTTCTTCGGTTTTTTAGAAGCGAACGTAGGTATATATTAGGTCCTTGCATATGAAATCGGCGTTTTGTATGGGAGGACTAAAAGTCGTTTATTTTTATTTATTTAATCAAAGTATGATCCATTGCTATCTATGCACTTCTGCCATCTCATAGGTAGTTTGTTTATGCCTTTTCTAAAAAAAACATTAGTACGGGAATCAATAAAATCTTTGAAGGCGGTTTGGACTGCCTCATCGGAGTTGAGCTTTTCCCCTGCAAAAAGTACGGTGGATGTCTTAAACATTCCAACTGAAGCTCCTCTAATTTGGTAGCAGTCTGTTATGCAGTGAATGGTCTCACGTTGTCCTGAAGCAGCAGTGGCCTTGTGCGATTGCGACCTTGTGGGTATTTAGCAGCTAGTTTATCTGCAGTAATCGTCTGGCCAGATTTAAGAAAGCTGTAGTGCCCCACACAGCACACTAGCACACTAGTCCACCAAACGCTGACCAATAACTTTTTTCCAGTCAATTTTCTTTTGAGGCAGAATTGACAAGATTTCATATTTTTAAGATAGTTATTTTATGATGCAGTGTAAAATTAGAGCCTAAAATAGGATACCCGTATTTTTTTATTTTACGAAATGTTGTCGTTTTCATATAAAATTTCGGGTTTGAAATTCATTCTATTCGAAAAAGACGTAAGTGCCGAATGACGTCATTTATACGCATGAATAAACCGCTAAACGTTTGCCTGTCCAGACTGAAAAAAAAGCTCCATTCGACACTATTGTCTATGCTGTGAAGAAAAGGATAAGCTTACTAAACTCCAGGCTGTATGGCGTATCATGCTTTTGCCTTTTCCGTTCAGAAGTACGGAAAGAAGGGAACCAAAAAAAAATTTACGATGTAATAGGGATGTTGAACTTGCTCTAATAATACAGTTTATCGATATTCGTATAAAAAGTATACAGTACATATCGGCATAGAATAAGTACATATTTTCTGTCTCGGCCGTATCTGAGAATTGAATGACTTCGGCCGCGCGTTACGTTAACATGCGATACGGCTACGCGTCTCCAGCACTTTAATTACATTTGCCTACTTTGTGTTTCCATTGCTTTATCATTGTTGTATAAGCATTTTTCAGATAAAAAAATGAAATGACAGACGTAACGAAATGCTTTATTATTGAATTTTATGTATAAAAACCTGCATTCTAAAATAAAGCCACAGATTACAGAATACTACGATAAAGCTTAATTAAATATTATTTCTATGAACTTAGAATACCGTATGTTATATTTTTACTGTGTTATCGGACACGAAACTAAATACTGTCCTATCTCTAAATTCAGTATCAGCATAAAATGAATCGAGCGTTACGTATTTAGGACACACCGTCACGGTCAATTTTAAGCTGGTAACGAATTTTGAGTTACGATGATATTTAGTTTACGTTGCGCTGCCCGCCTCCATCGGTTTCCCGCAACCTACACCAAGTCTTCGGTCCACCTTGTTGGGGACCTCCCTACGCTGCGTCTTCCGATATATGGCCACCACTCCAGAATCTTACTGCTATATCGGCCATCGGTTAACGTAGAACCGATGGCAATGTGCCCCGCCCACTGCCACTTAAGTTTAGCAACTCTCAACGCTATGTCGGTAACTTTGGTTCTTTTGCGGATCTCCTCATTTCTGATTCCATCGCGCAGAGAAACTCCGAGCATAGCTCTTTCCATTGCCCTTTGTGTGACCTTGAGCCTCCGTATGAGGCCATTGTGAGCGACGATTGTTTTAACTTTAATAGCATGCAACACCGTTTCATACCTATAGCCACATAGAATCTGACTAACGAAAGATGAACCCACTAAAAGGCAGCAATTAAAAAAAAATAGATGGCAATGTTTTTTATATGAAGAAAGGCCAGAAAAAAATGTACACCTTTCGTTAGCCAGACTCTATTATGAGTTGTTTAATTTCAAAATCGGCGGTCAGATTTTTCATTAAATCGTTACCCAAAATAATAAATGACGTAAGTTTAATCTAAATAATTCGAAAACACTTTAAAAATTATGATTTTTTGCAATCATGCGACATTGACAGATGAACTTTACTAGAACATCGACATTCGACACGTTAATATTTTTCGTACATCCCTACTTTGCGATGAGTTCAGGTTTGACGTTTCGCGGTATTTAGGTTGTTTATTTTTCTTAGGTGTTTTTGTAAAGTTTATTGCGATCCAACGTAATTTTGTTGATTCATTCACACTTTCTTTGTCATCATGAAGTTATCCGAAGGATTTCAAGTTGCTGATAGCAGGAACTTGCCGACAGTAGACTACTTTATGTTACTACAATATATGCATGAAAACGAATGTTATAACGCCGCTGAAACACGTAGTGCTAAGTCGTTGATAGCATCACGTGAAGCGTATGTAAACACGGCAGTAGGATACGTGGAAGTCAAGCGAGAAGGATGTATGTGCACGTGCAAATGCAGGGTGACACCCGAGCACAAAGTCAAAGGTAAATTGTACCAGGTAACCGCAATTATTGATGAAACGGAAGAAAAAATAATTCAGGTGCAATGTAATGACTGTGCAGCGTCTGCAGGTGGATGCAAGCATGCTATATGTTTTGCTATGTGGCTTATCAAAAGGTCGGATGAACCATCAGTTACTTCTACCACATGTTATTGGACTAAACCCAAACTTGCAGGAGCTATAGGGGACCAAAAAATCATTACCGCAAAGGACATTGTTAAAAAAAGAAGAATTCCTGATAATATAAACATAAACATTCCATTATCTAAGTTTACCGAGGAATGCAAGAAACGTAAAATAAGTACAGGAACAATTCTAAAGTATTGCGGTGACCACCAACATACACTAAATGATTGCAGAATACATAACTTGATGCTCGACTTCCTACATGAGGTTCATAATGATCATAGCTATGAAAATTTCCGAACATTTAGTGAAAATAAATTGACAAATGATGTGATCAACAGCATTGCTGAAGCAACAAAAACTCAATCTGACTCAAAACTATGGCATTCTTTGCGTCAAGGAAGAGTGACAGGGTCTAGAATCTACGAAGCAATTCATTGCAAAACTCAAGATGGTGCTCTGGTACAAAGCATTCTTGGTGGATATAAAGTGCCTGAGAGTAAAGCTATAAAAAGAGGAAAGGTACTAGAAAAAAAAGTTCTTCAAATACTAGAATACTAATAATACTACTAATAATAGAATGTTAATACTAAAATAAAAAGTACGGGACTAATTTTAATATCACCAGTAATTGGAGTATCTCCTGATAGATTATGTGACAACTTCGTTGTGGAAGTCAAATGTCCCATTAGTGAAAAGACAATGAAAAACTACATAAAAGATGGTGAACTTCAAGAAAAATTTAAAGCACAAATAATGATACAAATGCATGCTGCAAAGAAATTAAAAGGATTGTTTTGTGTGGCTGATCCTACTTTTGAGCAGTCGAAAACCATTCACAAATATTGGGTAGAGTATGACAGTGCATATGTACAAAATTTATTAAAATCAGCAGAAAATTTCTGGAAACAATTTATTTTTGAAAAGGTTGTAGAGAGTGCAAAATAAAACAAATGTAAAATATGTAAATCTCTTTTATTGATTTTTTATAATTGAATCCTGTAGACTTATCAAACCACATGCAACAATCACTGCTTCGTCTGTGTATTGAACTAATTTATTATTTATTACAGAATGTGGTTTTAAAAATTTGAACATCCTTATTCTTCTTATAACCCTTTCTACATGAATACGGAGGCTAGCTATGACTTTACTTTTGATCGCCTCCTGTTTGCTCATTTTAATATCTTTCAATACGCTTGGTGGTCGAAGCAATTTGTTTTTGATTGAGTATAGTATCAATATGTTTAAATCCTCTGTCTGCTAATATGGTACAGTTAGATGGCAAGCACTCTAAAAACCCACTGATTTCTACTATTTTAGAGTCTGATACACGACCGCCAAAGCCACACACACACACAAAATTAATAAGACCATCTGGAGTTGTAGCCAGCAAATACTTTAAAGTGTTAGCATTTTTATACTGCGACCATGTGAGAGACTGATAAATAGGATCAGATGGTTTCTCTATTTCTATCTCAAAACAATCTATTATACAAAACACATTTGAATATTCTTTATTTATTGTGAAAGAGGATGGCAAATTTCTTTTAACATCTAGTCTGGAAGGAGAAAATATAAATTGTTTGAAAAATTGTGATAAAATGCACAAAGTCTTGAAAAATATTCTCCATAATGTGGTTAATGAAACCTCAAACACATCGGCTATTTGAAAAAAGGGAGTATTATTTTTAATTTTATATAATGTAATGATAGTATTAAAAGATTTAACATTAAGTTCAGTTTCTATAAAACTGATCAACCAGTAATATTTTTTTGGCAAACCTAAGTATGCATAAGGTTTTCTCTCAATCAAATTAAGCATAAAGCTTCTGCCTTGGATTCCTCTTTCGACACCAACTTCAGACGAAACTTCAGAAAAATCAGGTGAAGATGTACTTCCTTGTGTTGAAGGCATTGTTTCTTCTGTAGATATACTTTCAACCATAAACCTATCTAATTCTTGTTCCTTTTTTTTCTTATCTTTTATAAGCATCTTAATTGCACAAGAAGTAGCTCGGTCTGCTGTCTTTATCTTAACTTGCACAGCTTTGTTACATCTGATTGGATTTTCATAATTTGTCCCCTTGTCAACAGTCATTTGTGATGCTGAAGATGTGCTGGGTGTCGGTTCATTTATATCTTGATCAATGTTTCTTGAAGACATGTGTATAAGAGATTGTGGTAGTCGAGACTTTAACCTAGCTCGCCCTTTCATCATACGCCAATACTGGTAGTTTTCTACATCTTCCTCAACCTAAAACAAAATGTTTCATTCATAAGTCAGAGGCATGTTCAACGCTAAAGCATTATCAGGGGCTATCCACACATATATGGGGCACAAAGACAGTGTCGTTGCATGCATTTCTTATGATAACCTTGTTCACACTCATCCCTTGGGCAAACTTGTTCCGGGCCAGGCACAGATAGGTGTAGATAGACCCTTAAAACACTGTCTCAGCCCAGACAATTAACATATGTGAATAAAATCATACGTGCGCTGATATTTTATTTGTTCTACACGGAGCACGGATTTACCCGTCCCTAACACGTCCTTAGGAGTGAGAGTATGAGTGGACTGACCCTAATATAGGAAACTTATTAACATGTTATCACTTACATTTAGATGATCTTCACATATGTGTAACGGGCGTTTGGGGCACTCAACACTCACCGCTGTACACCATTCATGTTTCTGCGAGTTAGGTACTGCAAAAAATATTTTCTTGGGATTTTTTATTGAAGTGTTCTTACATGTTGGCAAGTAACAATATTTAGGCACCGGCATGGGGTTGTATTCTTTACTCGGATTCATTTTACGAAGAAATCCGGAGCTTTTTCAATTCACTTTTAGTTTTAAAGCTTTCTGGTAAAAACAAACAATGAGGCTATGATTGATGTTCAACGTATTCGGTGATGATTGATACATTCACGTTTGACATTGACATAAGGCAAACAGATTCTTTTCTGTTTTGCATAGGCAAAGACTTCAATTTTATTCGTGCTATAAGTGACGTCATCACGCGATTTTTATATTTTATTTGTTTTTTTGAAATTTACGCAACAAAAAAAAAAATAAAAAAATATTTTCGGACCCAGGATAAGAAAATAAAGAAATGGTATTTTTATTTTACGGGGTTTTGAAATATGAAATGTTGTCAATTTGGATGGTTCACCGGGGTTCAGCCATTGCGATGTGCACTTCCTATTGTTGTCCACTTTTCATCACAGGTAATGATTCGATTTAAAATCCCACCATTAGTGCCGATTCAGTAATGTAACGCAGCAGTCGACGCGCGTTTGTCGGTTTGCCTCAATTTGTTTCAAGTGGATTAAAACAGTTTTATCACTAACACCGCAGCCTGCACCTAACTCAGACGTAGTTTGTGATGGATCCGCTTCCACAATAGCCTTCAATTTTTCATTGTCGACTTTGGTCTCCGGCCGTCCACGGGGATTGTTCTGTAGGTTGAAATTTCCAGAACGAAAACGTTGGAACCAAAAACGCACTGCACTTTCTCTAGCAGTTATAGTATATTATTTATGTTCTCTAGCGACACCAATGCCATACACATCAATAATTCTTCGATCCGTTTCTGCAGCACTGGTGCCACGGCGGAACTAATATTCGTGAATAACGCGAAATTTTAATTTTTCCGTTTTAAAAACAAAAGAAATACGGTTTTCGAGGCACAAACTGATGAGTAAATAGCTGTATGAATTTGAATTTGGAATTCTAAACCGAAGAGGAGATATTTGAGATCAAAATGGCCAGTACGACATAGTTAACGCCATTTCATATGTCTATGGTTCAAATATGTATAATGGATTAGCAATATTCTTCGAAATTATTCTGATACCGATTTATAGTCTGTTATGTAATTTCGGCTGTCTTAAATAATCTGATTTCCCGATACATAAAAAATCTTTCCTATAATTATAATACAGGTACACATATTCTTATCCATCTTAAAATTAACGATGAAGATATAAAGGCGGACTTGCAGATAGCAACTGACTTTGAGATTTTTTTTACTAATATTTCAATAATAACAACAAAAACTCTGTCTTCTTCCTCCACTTGTGCTTACGCCATAGTAAAAGAATATGTTTCAGAATGTGACAAACACTTTGAATTTATATTTGTGACTGCTAAAGACATTATAGAATCTTTTAAGGATCTTGATGTAAAAAAAACTGCCGATCAGTGGGGTTGTCAGTTGTCAGTATATACTGTGTTTCTTAGCAATTGTTTTTAATTCTTGTGTCACATCTAGTATATTTCCTGATTTGATGAAACTTAGCAAAGTAATTCCACTGTTCAAATCTGGTAGTACAACTGATCCCACGAATTTTCAGCCAATTTCGATATTACCAACTTTGAGCAAAATTATTCAAAATACAATTTTGAAACAGTTGTTGCGGCACTTTTATTTACATAATTTATTGCACGTGAATCAATTTGGTTTTACAAAGGGTTATTCAACTACAGATGCGGGCGTGGCGTTGCTAAAGAACATATTTGGGGCCTGGGAGGAATCGCAAGATGCTCTTGGTATTTTTTGTGATTTGTCCAAGGCCTTTGATTGCGTACATCATGATACTGTTATTGGGAAATTGTACCATTATGGTTTAAGGGACAGAGCTCTCGACATTATTATGGCCTACCAAACGAAGCTAGTGGCAGATTTTTTGATTTAGATTTTTTTACCTCCTCATCGTAGTTTCAAAAATAAACGCATTCAAACAAATAAATATATGACTATGTACTCGTATCTCTGTGTGGGAATGGGTGGGGCACGTTGCTCGTAGAACCGATGGCCGATGGGACAGTAAGGCTCTGAAGTGGCGGCCATATACCGGAAGATACCACGTAGGGGTAGGGAGGCCGCTAACAAGGTGGACCGATGACCTGATGAAGGTTGCGGAAAACCGATGGAAGCGAGCAGCATGAGACCTGTCTTTGTGAAAATCTTTGGGGGAGACCTTTGTCCAGCATTGGACTCTACTCGTATCTATACCGAATCCCAGCATTGAGTCTGCGACTCCCTCCTAAGCTTATTACATATAATTATAATTCCACTGGAAGAATCTCATTACATGCCTAGTAAGTAGTTATTTCTAAAACACCTTTTTCCTCCATTTGGTTGGCAACAGGTTTATGGTTTTTCTCCGCTCAATATTTATCTCTCATATAAATGAATAATTCATATTTTCGATCCCTTCAACGATAATAATAGGAATATCTGTAGATACATATGTACGTATGAAAGATATACTTAAAAAGGCTTTACATTAATACTTTCATAGGTGTGAACTAAGATTGCTCTAACCAAATTTTTGATAACGACGTCATTACGTCGCTGAATGCTAGCGCACAATGCTAGCGGTAGCTGCTTTGGGTGCCTGCAACAATTTCTTACATTGTTTTGTTTTTTATGTTCTTTTCTACATTTTGATCACCTTTATAATAATTATGTGTCTTGAAACCAGTGACACTACAAACAACGTACTACTATTTCATTAACCGCAATCCCACCTGATGGTAAACAGTGCTGCAATCGTTGATGGTAAAGAGCGCCAATTTATTAAGAACCTATTCACCTAAAAAAAATGAGTGAATAGAAAGGAATACGGCAGTTGAGCTAGGTGATGCAATGTTAAACCCAATTACCCAACAACACGATCGTCGATGATGCCCCAGAGGGAGATTGATCTGGAGACCCTCCACGGTCAAACTCCCGACACAACAACATTTGGCGCATCGTACCCGGCACACATCGCAACACAACCGCTCTGACAAGTCCTCCGTAAGGCTTCACTAGACATCATGCCAGAACACGACGAATCGCATGGCGGCAAAACTTTGTCTGGTGGGTGCTAACTTCTGCCGGCAGCCGATGTTATAGTCTACCACCGAGGAAATACACTAAATGTTTAATACAAAAGCTTTAGGTTTTTTTTTAAATAATCAATATGTATTAAACTTTGTATTGGGTACATTGATAAAATATTAAACAGATACGATATATTCTAACAAACTGACCAAAAAAAATGTGCCGAACACAGCAGCAGCACACATGCATATTTTTATTCGGCATACATTGGTACAGTGTGAGTGAGATGGCGCGCAATCTAAAGCATAGAGAAGAAAAAGATGGCTAGTGTTTGTCGTTTGCGCTGTTAGTGTTTGTCGTTTGTTTTTACGAGTGTATCGAGAGTGACTAAAGCGAGATACAGGACTTACTTCCTTTTGTACGCTTCATTTTTAGTGCGCTAGTGACATATCTACCTTAGTTTAATATTTTATCAATGATTGGGTACGATAATAAATTCCATTTTCTACAGTTATACCTAAATATTATATATAAAAATGTATGTTATTATGACTAGGGTGAATATTTTAATATTCAGGAAGGGTCCACCAAATTTTGTTTTTTAATGTTTTAAAGTTTCACCTTTTGAGAAACTTCTTAAGGATGTATTACATCAAACGATCTACTTATTCTTTAAAAAACTCGCCGAGAAAAGTTACTTGTAGTGAACTGTCAATAGTCTTAATCCCATAGCATTAGCTGGAATGACATCTAACAAACTCATTTTACCTAAGTTTTCACGGTGATCTGAAAGGTTTTTTAAATTTTGTCAGTCAATACTAAGTCCTGCAGGGCAATTTCGTAAATGATTACGAAATTGCCCTGCATAGTATTTAAAGAGGTAGGTAAAAGTTATCTAGACACGCGGCACTTTGTCAGCCTTGTTCAAGTTCGTAAAGCAGCACCGTGTTTATGTTTAACACGAACCATTTGGAGCCACTTCTGACCAATTCCTAATCAAAATCTATCTAACTGAGCGCACCAAATTTGGTTTATATATTTTGAGATTCCCTAGATTAACTAGTATTCTAAATGTTATTTAGATAATAAAGTTCAAAAACCGTTGTTTTTAATATTGACTGACAAAATTAATCAAAAACCTAACCCATTTCATATGACCGGTTGCTCACTTCACCGACAAAAGAAATGAGATCTAAATAAATGCCATATTCTTTAGATAATCCTGAAATTTATTTATAGTCAACCGGGGCAATTGCGTCTTTGGGGCAATTGCGTCTAATCGAAATAATTTTAAAACTATTTCAAAACCTACCTCTCCTGCCATCTTGTTTTGTTTACTTTGAATAAAAAACTATAACGTAAAGATGGCAGGAGAGGTAGGTTTTCAAATAGATTTAAAATAATTTCGATTAGACGCAATTGCCCCGCTTATAACAATTATATACGTATGTTAATTTATATACATATTTTAACAAAATCAGCTCAGTATTGTCAGAACACGAGGATGAGTTATTATTAACATAATTCCATAGGTACAAATGGGAAAACGGTCAATGTCCCTACTTCTAGCCAGTATTTATTAGGTACATAATAGGTATATGTATAAGCCGGTGAGTAAAAACTTTCATCCAAACATAACACTTAGGAAAATGAAATCTCCGGGAAAATCAAAACCATTTTTATTATTCAATGTATTGTCTTCTGAAGGTAGTAGGTATTCCACTTTGTTTATCGATGTTCACACGTAATTTTTCTTTTTTTACTGCGGAAAACCGCCATTTGTATAAAATGTATCCACGTCGCGAAGTGATAATGGTATCAGTTCCTGAATTATGACTTTTCATATGAGAAATAATGTAATACTGGTTGAATACTTTTGTGAACTCGGTAAAGGCACGCGCCACATTTATTGCTTTTTTATCAAGGAAAATAATACTTGCTCATCTTTACAGGGTGACGGAGACATTGACGCGCAAACTGAATGTATGAATTCTGCTTACAATTCCAGATTACGCAAAGTATAAATAGTTCAGCGATAAGTAAAAAAAATGTATCTGTTTTTTTTTTAAAGCTTTGTCTTTTTAACTGACTTCAAAAAGAGAAGGTTACTCAATTCGACCGTATGTATGCTTTTTTATATTTTTGTTCACGGATAAATTCATCGTTTATTAACTGATTCCGATATTTCTATATTCGTTGGAAAGAAGATATTTCCAAGATGGTCCCATGATAAGGACATCAGGGTTTGATGATAGAAGAGCAGAGAAATCAAGGGAACGTTCAAAAATCGTATCGGTGATTAGAGCATTTGTAAGTCTTTCAATAGGTATTTTAAAGCAGATCTGGAGTAGATCTGATGATGGAACTGCGAGACAGTTGAGGTAACTTTTCAACGATTCAAATCAGCTACCTTGTGTTTGTGGTTGATTAATTGGTGTTTGTATTGATAAGAACTTTACACCTAGATGGATTATGATTGTCATTAGGTGTCTCATGATGAAGATGAAGGACAGTTCAAGGAACTTCACAACGGTTTACAGTAGCTACCTTGTACACCAGTTAATCTACCAGCCACTAGCCAGTCAGCCTATAAATTTCCCACTATTGGGACACCAGCCTCCTCTCGGTGAGAGGAACAGGGCAGTAATCTGGCGCTGGCCCAGTACGGGTTGGTAGATGTCAAATGTCTTCCAAGTTTTTGCCTCTTAGACATGCGGGTTTCCCCACGATTTTTTTTTTTTTTGTAGTGTGGCACTAGTTATGACTTTGTGCCAATGTCAAGTAAAATAAAAATCTTCAAAAGTTCTTCTTTCTTTCTCTTATGGCTTCGCACGGTTTGTGCATTTAGCCAATGTCACGTAATGAATTATTCATGTCGAAAAAGACGGCCGCGCGGACCGAACACGGAGGAAGATTTGGTTCAAAGCCATGATGTGGCCACTATGCTACAATATTTCACTGTTCTTTATGAATTATTCACTGAATGCACTTTTTACTACATAAATCACGCGTTTTTATTTAGTAAACGACACTATAAATAATTTAAAAGTCCAATGAAAAATGAGCGTGGCACTCATCTTAGCTTCCCGCCAAAACTCCCTCACGATGTTTTCCTTTATCGTTTTGAGAGTAGTGGTGATGAATTAATTTACACAAAGTAAAGCGGGTTCGAACATATGACCTTCAGCTTGTAAGTCGCAGCCAGTACCAACTAGGTCACTGCTACCCCTACCTAGCTACCTTGTGTTTGGACTTAATTAATTTATATTGATGAGGATTTTGCACCCATATAGTTTATAATGATAGTCTGCAGTAGATCTGATGATAAAGAAAATAGACATAAGGCAGTTGAGGGAATTCCTCAACGATTTACAGCGTTGAAGTTTAACGTAAGACAACCACTACCTACTCGTCATGTTGATGCGACAATCAATAAGAATTAAGACACTGAATTTAAGTTGCGTAATCGCGTCATCTCTAGCAGTGCTCATACATTCAGTTTGGTCCGAAACTACGGGTAAAAATTCAAGTAAACAAAATTGCGTCGTTGGCTTGCTAGCCTATTCTAATCTTAGCGTCAGCATCCAGTCTAATCGGATGCAGCTGAACTAGTCCAATTCAATTTAGACATAAAAACAGCGGTCAAGTAACAAAAAATCAGTGTCTCAAGACAATTGCCAGTGTGTGAGTGAATTGCCAGTGATGACTTACAGAACTGAAATTTGGTCGCTCACAATGGGCCGCATAAGGCTCAAGGCCACACAAAGGGAAAGGGAGAAAGCTATACTCGGAGTGTCTCTGCGCGATCGAATCAGAAATGAGCGACAACCAAAGTCCAGACATAGCTCTTCGTTACTCGTAGAAGCGATGTCCGATGGGGCAGTAAGGTTCTGGAGCGTCGGCCACGTACCAGGAGACGCAGCGCAAGGAGGCCCCCAAAGAGGTGGACCGATGACCTGGTGAAGGTCGATAACTGCGGGCAGCAGTAAAAATTGAAAAGTCTCCATCAATCCCATGTAAGCTTAGAAATTTATTCAGGGTCTAAGGTGAAAATTTCAGGTTTTGGGTTTTTCTCAAAAACGGTAAGTTTTATCACAAAAATATGTCAGACCAAATCTGTATCGTATTTTTTTACAATAATGGTTATAATAATTTGTCTCTAAGTATCACTGTTCCTGACATATCTCGATTGGCGATTGTAAATATTGTTACGAATGGACCTTATGTCGATGGCATAAGGTTCAATATCGCGTGACATGCAGTGTGTCACTTTTAAGTCCTATTCCTCCAGATCTAGACATTTTCTAGGTACAATAATAAAACGCATTACTAGACTTAGGACGGCCTATCGAATGGTACAGGTCTCAACAGTTTTGTCAACAAAGTGTCGACATCGAAATTTCCAGAAACCCGTTTCCGGGAATTACCGTAGGTACTTACTTGGCCGGTGACCTCGAAGTTATGCAGTATTATTATTACGCCTAGAGGATTCTGGAATGTTCGATCAGCTGGCCTATATATATGCGCCGCGACGCCGACGCAGAGTCAGTCTACACTCGACTAGCGATACGAAAACAGCGACAGTTAAGAAGCGATCTTCGAGAATACCTACTGCGACAACTGTAACGAGAACTGTGAGTACTACGGGAAGTAACATCTGTAGAGTTATTGTGTGTTTACGACACGGACTTCGTGGACGTAAGAGAAGACTTCGGTGCAACATCAGCAACGTTCTACTTGTCATTGCCTACAATCGACTGTACCTTCGTTGCCAATAAACTTCGTAACCCTTAACCGGCGTTTAAGTACCCCTAGCCCGTAACAATTGGTGTCAGAAGCGGCATGCCGGTCACGCCAAGGGAAGACGAAAGAGTTCGCACGCGACGACAAGCAGCGATGGATTTGGCGCGTCAAGAGGAAGAATCGCTTGGTGTCCCTGCACCCGTAGAAGATGCGGCCGTCGTAACACCGACGAATGTGAGTGCGCCTAGTACCAGCACTATTCCCGGAAGCAGCGGATCCGATTTATCGGTGTTACTGGCTCACTTGACGGCGCAAATAAAGTTGAGTATAGCAGAATCCCAGGCGCAAATAAAAGGCATAGTAGCAGAATCACAGGCAAAATCCCAGGCAGAAATCCAGGCTCAAATACAACAATCACAGGCAAAATCCCAGGCAGAAATCCAGGCTCAAATACAACAATCACAGGCAAAATCCCAGGCAGAAATCCAGGCACAAATTAAAAGTGTAGCAGAGTCCCAGGCAGTAACCCAGGCACAAATTAAAAATGTAGCAGAATCCCAGGCAAAATCCCAGCAACTAGTATTGGAACTAAACGGAAAGTGGGAAAAATCTAAAGAAGAGGTCAACGAGCTCAAAATAAAAGCAACACAACAAGATGCACGTATGGACCAGCAAGATACGCGCATAGACAAACAAGAAGCGCGTATGGACCACCAAGATACGCGTATAGACAAACAGGATGCTCGTATAGACAAACATGATGCGCGTTTCGAGACACTAGACAGCACCATCATGGAGTGTGAGAAAGAAATAAAATTCCTCCATGATAAGGTACAGAAAGGAGGCATCAAAGGGGTGATACCTAGTGCTTTGCCGACGTTCCAAGTACCTCATTTTGATGGAACAACGTCATGGGTGGCCTTCCGTCTACAGTTTGAAAAAGTCGCAAAAGGCAACAATTGGGACGACGATCAAGCGGTAACCGCTCTTACGCTTGCTCTGCGTGGTGATGCGGTACAAATTCTCGAAAATATTTCCGGCGATTGCAATACCCTAGCCTGTCTGCTAGAAGCGTTGGAGTCTAGATACGGGGAGAAACACCTCGAACATGTTTACAGGGCTCAACTCCGCGACCGCACACAGAAGAGCAGTGAGGGTTTGCAACAATGGGCAACGGAAATAGAACGTGTTGTTCGGAGGGCGTATGCATCAACACCGGGCTTAATTGATGCTACTACGGTGCAAGCTTTTACTGATGGAATCCGAGATGCAGAAGTCAGGGCTGCAGTTCGTCTGGGTCACCATCAGACTCTGAAGGCAGCCTTGACACACGCTCTGGAGGTGGAAGCAGTACGCCAAGACGGCCGACAACAGCACCGCATTCGCGAGGTAACCCCAATAATAAAAACTCGGCAAGGACCAACCTGCTATGAGTGCGGCGAAAAGGGTCATATTCGGATCAATTGTCCCAGGAAGTCTAAGGGAAGAAGTACTTCTGGGACACAGGTGGAAGCCGAGGATTTAAACTAGGAACAGCCAGGGCTATGGGGCGAGTACTGGCTGGTCGACATGTAGCCCCCATTATAACAGTATCACAAGTGGGTGACGGAAACAGTCTCATTATAGAAGGAGAACTGAATGGTAAATCCTGCAGTTTCACATTGGATACTGGTGCATCAAGAACCATTGCACGACCGGAGCTATTTCCTCGGACCATAGTATGGAAAAGAGGATCTTCACAATGCCGATTACAAACCGCCACTGGCCAACCAGTACTCGTCCTTGGTGAAACGAATGTGACTTTGAAGATGGGTGACAAGACATTCACGCACCCTGTTTTAGTAGCTAATATTACAGATGATTGCATAATAGGACTGGACTTTTTGAAGAAACAGCAGTGCGTCCTTAATGTAGCAAAAGGAGTATTGAGTTTTCCAGAACAAGAAGTATTTCTTCAAGGTGGAAAACAGGGGTCAGTGTACTGTGTAAGGAGAACGGTATTACCACCAAGATCAGAAACCTTAGTAGATATTAGATTATCACCAATAGGATGCCGTAAACGTTGCATTATAATAGAAGATTCTGGAGATCACCCAGACTGGATAACAGCAAGAACACTGATGATGATTTCCGATAAACCAAAAGTGCGCATTATCAACGTTACTAACAAAGAAATAATTCTTGAAAAGAATTGCATCGTGGGTGTGTGCGACCATGTAGCATCGTTGAGAAAAACAGAGGCGCACGAAAAGGAACGTGATAAGCAGTGGCAGGAACATGTATCGACACTACTCGAAAATTGTAAGGGCAATTTAAACAAGTTCGAAAGTCACAAAGTTAAGCAACTGTTGTATAAATTTCATGACATCTTCTCTAAGACCGACAGTGACGTGGGAAGGACCGGGCTCGTCAAACACCATATAGATACGGGCGATACACAGCCGATAAGACAGAGACCACGTCGTATCCCCTTTGCAAGAGAACAGGAAGTGTCGAAAATGTTAAGAGATATGGAGAAAAATCGGATTATCGAAGCATCCACCAGCCCTTGGTCATCTCCAGTAGTCCTAGTCAAGAAAAAGGATGGCAGCACAAGGTTTTGCGTTGACTACAGGATGTTGAATGATGCCACGAAAAAGGATAGTTATCCTCTGCCACGTATAGATGACACTTTGGACTTGCTAAGTGGCATGAAATGGTTCTCCACAGTTGACCTCAAAAGTGGATACTGGCAGGTGGAAATCTGTCAGCAGGATAAGGAAAAGACCGCTTTCACCACTGGTCCTGGGAACGGTCTCTGGCAATTCAATGTCATGCCATTTGGACTGTGCAACGCTCCAGCAACATTCGAGCGCCTAATGGAGCGCATTTTGGTGGGGTTGCTTGGTGATGCATGCCTGGTCTATTTGGATGACATCATCATTATGGGACGAAACTTCGCAGAACACCTACGCAATTTAGAGAAAGTGTTCCAGAAACTGCGTGAAGCGAATTTAAAACTCAGTCCTAGTAAGTGTACACTATTCCAGAAAGAAGTTGGATACTTGGGACACATTATTTCGGCGCAAGGAATTCGAACAGACCCTGAAAAAATAAAAGCCGTGTCGAAGTGGCCTACCCCTCGTAATAAAACTGAGGTACGCTCTTTCTTGGGTCTGTGTGCATATTACCGTCGGTTTGTGAAGAACTTCTCCGAGTTAGCGAAACCGTTGCATCGTTTAACAGAGGAAAAGTGTCAATTTGAATGGAACTCTGACTGCGAACAGGCATTTGCTCTACTGAAAACTCACTTGTGTGAGGCTCCTGTACTAGGTTACCCTAGTAGGGAAGGCCGATTTTTGGTAGACACAGATGCCAGCAATGTGGGTATTGGAGGAGTTCTCTCTCAAACACAAGGAGATAGGCAGGTCGTTATCGCATATTTCAGCAAATGCCTTTCCAAGCCAGAAAGAAATTATTGTGTTACCCGCCGAGAACTTCTAGCCGTTGTTAAGACCTTACAACACTTCAAGAAATATTTGATTGGGAGGCAGTTTACACTTCGTACCGATCACGCTGCCTTACAGTGGCTCCTCCAGTTCAAAGACCCAGAAGGACAAGTAGCAAGGTGGATAGAGCAGCTGCAAGAATTTGACTTTGTCACTGAACATCGGAAAGGCAAGTCACACAATAATGCTGATGCTTTGTCTAGACGACCTTGCGAAGAATCTTGCCGACATTGTGCCAAACAGGAAAAGAAAGAGAACGTACGGATTATCCAGGTGAACGCTTTGGATGAAGACTGGGATAATCAATCATTGGAAGACGCACAAAAGGAAGACAGTGACCTGAAGGCAGTAATCGAATGGAAGAACCATGGCCAGAAGCCCGCTTGGAGTGAAATATCAGCGCTTAGCCCAACAGCAAAAAGTTACTGGGCCCAATGGGACAGCCTGATAATTGATAATGGAGTTCTCAAGAGGAAATGGGAATCACCCAGTGGACAGGAGGTCACCTTACAGATAGTAGTTCCCGGTGATAAAGTCGCGTCAGTGCTACGACAGGTGCACGACGGAGTATCCGGAGGACATCTAGGAGTAAAGAAAACCCTGGAGAAGGTGAGAAAAAGATTCTATTGGGTGCATTGCCGCGAAGACGTAGAGGACTGGTGTAGAAAATGTGTAGCCTGCTCCTCAGTAAAGGGACCGCAAACGAGGGCCAGAGGTCGGCTGAAAGTGTACAATGTTGGTGCACCATGGGAAAGAGTTGCTGTCGATATAGCTGGGCCATTCCCTGCTACTGAAGAAGGGAATAGGTATATCATCGTCATGCAAGACTATTTCAGCAAATGGCCAGAAGCTTTTGCAGTGCCTAACCAAGAAGCTCATACAGTCGCCAAAAAGCTAGTTCACGAGGTGTTCTGTCGATTTGGCGTTCCCTTGGAGTTACACTCTGACCAGGGTAGAAACTTCGAGTCTTCACTATTTCAAGAGGTTTGCCAACTACTCGGGATACATAAGACTCGTACAACACCGTATCACCCACAGTCAGATGGAATGGTCGAAAGATTCAATCAGACGTTGGAGAATCACTTGGCCAAAGTAGTGGAAGAACATCAAAGGGATTGGGACCAATACATTCCACTCTTTTTAATGTCATACCGCTCAGCAATACACGATAGCGCAAATTGCACACCGGCGAAAATCAACTTCGGCCGAGAAATTAGACTACCAATAGATGCATTAACCGGAACACCCCCCGATACTCCTATCCTAGCCGTCGACTATGTGGCCGACCTGCGGCGTAAATTAGATGGAATACATGAGCTAGTGAGAGAGAACGGTCTGAAAACCAGTGAGAAGATGAAGATCCGATACGACCGCAAAGCTAACGTGCCCGGATTTGAAGAGGGAACTTTGGTATGGTTACATAATCCCATTAGAAGAAAAGGAAAGAGTCCAAAGTTTCAAGCCAAATGGGAGGGTCCGTACACGATAGTAACCAGAATAAACGATGTCACCTACAGGATTAAGAAAGGGCCTAGAGGGAAGCTGAAGATCGTACACGTAGACCGCCTAGCTCGCTATTATGGATCAAATCATGCTCGGGACGAGCATGACTAAGAAGGGGGCAATGTTACGAATGGACCTTATGTCGATGGCATAAGGTTCAATATCGCGTGACATGCAGTGTGTCACTTTTAAGTCCTATTCCTCCAGATCTAGACATTTTCTAGGTACAATAATAAAACGCATTACTAGACTTAGGACGGCCTATCGAATGGTACAGGTCTCAACAGTTTTGTCAACAAAGTGTCGACATCGAAATTTCCAGAAACCCGTTTCCGGGAATTACCGTAGGTACTTACTTGGCCGGTGACCTCGAAGTTATGCAGTATTATTATTACGCCTAGAGGATTCTGGAATGTTCGATCAGCTGGCCTATATATGCGCCGCGACGCCGACGCAGAGTCAGTCTACACTCGACTAGCGATACGAAAACAGCGACAGTTAAGAAGCGATCTTCGAGAATACCTACTGCGACAACTGTAACGAGAACTGTGAGTACTACGGGAAGTAACATCTGTAGAGTTATTGTGTGTTTACGACACGGACTTCGTGGACGTAAGAGAAGACTTCGGTGCAACATCAGCAACGTTCTACTTGTCATTGCCTACAATCGACTGTACCTTCGTTGCCAATAAACTTCGTAACCCTTAACCGGCGTTTAAGTACCCCTAGCCCGTAACAATATACACGAACCTGTCATCCTCCAACAATGGCAACTGTTATTCAACGCTTGTATCGAGTATAGATACTAGACCTAAACATAAAATCGACGGTCTTAAAAGTTTTATTAGAAAAAGAAAACTATTTGGTATGTAAGTTACCACTTAAATACTTCTTATTTGAAAAAGAAAACAACTCCCTTAAAAATTGTAATAGTACCTACCTAATTTTACTTTAAGAATGTTATTAAATAGACATCAATAATTTATCTCACAGGTCTTCACTGCTTTAGGAAGTACAAACCAGAAATGATTTCAGTACTAATTCTGCAATAATATACTTACTTAATCAAACAGAATTGATGTCATAAGCCTTAAAAACGAATTATCAGACCAAACTCTACCGTTTAATCGGTTTTAAGGTGCCCTCTGGTTGGTAAGTAATTAAATTTTGTAAGGAATAGGTAATAACTGTTTCAAGGTTCCCGCAGGAATTGTTATGATTCGTGCGCCGCTTAATGCGAACGGCTCTAACGCCAGATGCCAACCATTATTTTATTTAAACAAAAATGTTTTTGAAAGCGGGCCTTTTAAATTGATTGTTATAATAAGAAATGGTGACTAATCTGTTATTAGTTTATTCAAGCTAAGTCGAAATAGTATTTCACATTGTCACATTAGTACGGAAAAACCGCAAAACTAGGTAAAATGCAACAGTTGATTCTCTACACGACCATAGTTATCGCATTAATTTTCTCACACATACAATAACTTTTAATGACCGGGGTGATGGCTTATAACACTATCCAGTAATAGTTGCCGTGTTTTTGACATTTAAACGTCATTCATTGCGATTAACGTTATTGCACAAACAGTTTTTTAAAACATATAAAGCAACATGATTCGGAATGATTTTGGTAATGTGTTATGTAATAAGGATGCGGGAAAGGTTAAACAAGGAATCCCTACATCAAATGGAAGGCAAGTGTGGGCCATTCTGTGCACACCCTTTTCATCATCGTCAACCTTTTTATCTTCCCACTGCTGGGCCCAGGTCTCGTCTCATACAGAGAAGGATTGAGCGTAACCACCACGCTTGCTCAATGTGGGTTGGCGATTTCAGACTGAAAGTCCAGGTTTCCTTAAGATGTTTTCCTTCACCTTCAGTCATTGGTGTCCAAGATATACTTAGAAAGTACATATAACTTTAGAAAAGTTAAGTCTGATTTACATGGTGCAATTTAATTGCCTATAGCATACAATAATACTACTATAAGCCATAGGCAATTAAATTGCACCATGTAAATCAGTCTTCATATTGGTACTTGACTGACCTGGAATCGAACCCGCGCTCTCATAATTAATAGGCTGGTGTTTTAACCACTAGGCCACCACGACATCCCCTTACGTACACACCCTTTTACGTACAACTAATACACGGTTGTGACATGTGACGCTGAAAGCGTCAGGTAAATTACATTATCCAAGAGACTTTTCCTGTTCCGAATTAGAACTGTCTTGTCTTCGAAGACATTTTACTTTAACGTTAAATAAGCACTAATGCGGCCTATCTGTTTTTTTTTTCTATAGAATACGGATTTACTTCGCCTCTTGTATGTAAACAAATGGAGAAAAATATCCTACTGAGCTTTTCTGTCAAAAAGCTCAGTAGGACCTAAACTACAATAGTGTACTTGTGCTTACACTATATTACATACTAGCTGCCGCCAGCGACTTCGTTCGCGTAGAGTTAGTTATGCTCCGCTCCTATTGATCACAGCGTGATGTTAAATAGCCTAAAACCTTCCCGGATTAATGCGCTATCCAATACAAAAAGAATTTTTCAAATCGGACCAGTAGTTCCCGAGATTAGCGCGAACAAACAAACAAACAAACATACAAATAAACTCTTCAGCTTTATATATTAGTATAGATTTTAGGAACGTAGTTCTTTTATAGAGCTTGCGGTGGCCGTAAAATAGATATCGTCACACAACGAACAATCGATTTGCCAACTCCTAGCTTCATTTTATTTATGTATTAGAAAGAAACAGAGAGATAATTTTCGAAGTACTGATGGCAAAGTAAAAAAAAATCGTGCCTAATTTATATATTAATCTATACTATAATATATAAAGCTGAAGAGTTTGTTTGTTTGTGCGCGCTAATCAGGAACTACTGGTCCGATTTGAAAAATTCTTTTTGCGTTGGATAGCCTATTAATCCAGGAAGGCTTTAGGCTATATAACATCACGCTGCGACCAATAGGAGCGGAGCATAATTAATTCCACGCGAACGAAGTCGCTGGCGGCCGCTTTTATACTTAATATAAAAACAAAATGTCGGCGGGTACTTTGCCATGCCTTACAACGATAATCACAATCATACCAACATAGACATTACTGATTTCAATTAACTGAAACCTGTGTCATTATCGAAGGCTGTTTCTGAAAATACTCAAGTTCATTACCCAATAGGTAAAATGGACCGGCCATCATAATGTTTATTCACTAGCACTTGCTGCCATACTTCAGTTTTATCGTTTAATGACTGCACGCAATAATTTACGTTTGTTCCATTTCTTAGTCAAATGACGACATTATTTTTAGGCATGTACCTACCTAGCCTACTTACCTATACCGTGCACAAGAACGACGCCATTATCTTTCATCGTACCATAAATTTCATGTCCTAACCACATCGTGTGGTGTGGCCGTACTAACAAGCTGTTTTCGCCTAAACCATAACGAGAATCACGAGAATTATGAAATAGTACCCCGCACGTGCCCAAACCTGCTAGACATCAACTTTTATAGCTAGCTGTACCAATGTTGGCTGTATTGTAGGCACTTGACTCGGTGAACGATTACAAATGTTTGTACAAATCTTGGGACACATGTTTTTGGTAGGCTCGGGTTCCTAAGATTGTAACAATCATATCTATCCAAATTCATAATTTAATTTAAATAGATAGACAGATCAAGCCAAACTAAGGAACTACTCTTATACAGCACATTGTCCCTTTATTTACTGCTTGGGCTGCGGTTTGTCCTACCCTGGAGTTGCATCAGGGAGGCATTCCGGTATCACCGGGTGCCGGGTATGGATTGGTTGAAAGAGAAACAGTGGCCCTGGCGCACAGGCAAATGGAAAAAAGTAAAATTCTGACACGGCCTTCCGCTCCGCCCAGACCGGGAGAGGTCATTTGATGATTTCCCATCCCAAACAAAAAAAAAGCGAGTAGCAGAGAGTATCTTATTATAAAAAGTTATACCAAGCCCAACATTTTCTTTTTAAAGTAATGGATCTTTAATATTGCGTATAGGTAGGTTATAAGGTCGGTAGGAGGTTAGGTGATACCTATGTATGGCGTAGCGCAGAGGTATTTTACAGAAAACTAGCTGACCCGGCAAACGTTGTACTTTACGACCTTTTTTCAAACGTACGTATACTATACAGTAGGTATATTTCGTAGCTTTCAGATTAATAAAAATAATAATAATACACATATTTTTTTATGAAAATCCGTTTTCTGTCCGTTTCGAAGGAGTTTGGTTACAAACATGGCACAAGAATTAAATTAGAAACGAAATAAATAGAAATAGTAAGAATTTACCTAGAAAGAAAGAAAGAAAATACTTTTATTTGCGGTAAACATGACTTAACAGTGTACAAAAACAATTGAGTGATAATAGTTAACATGCGTCACATCCACGCAAAACGGTTATCGCTCAGCATTATGCTGCGACCCTATGCAAAACAGAGTCCAGCGCTGGTTTTCAGCGACAGCCGGTGCCGACGTAAAGACGTCACCCGGTGCAGCAAACAATCACAACTGACACCGAACCGGTACAAAAAAAAAACCGGCCAAGTGCGAGTCGGACTCGCACACCGAGGGTTCCGCCGTACAAACGTAGCGGTTACACCTAGTAGGTTTTGTTTTGATTCCCTAGCGTGTGACGGAAATTCGTCTAAGGTGTCGGTATAAACTGCTGTATCTTTTGATCGCGTTAACTTAGAACTTTGATTTTTTCACTACTTAAAGAGACAATAGACCTAGGTATTTGATATAAATTTCAATTTGATACCTTTATTCGTTCGTGAGAAATAAGGTAGTAAGTTTAATTTTATTAAAATATTTTTATTATATTATATAACTAAAAAAATGTGATTTTCGCAATTTTTCCTATATTTGCATTATATGACAATGCTTCATGCCAAATTTCAATATTCTAAGTTTACGGGAAGTATCCTGTAGATTTTGATTCCTTTGCGAGAGTCGAAAATTTGTTGAAAATATCGACATAATCGGCTGTATCTTTTGATTGGCTTGGCCTAGAAGTTTGATATTTTCACAGCTTAAAGGGACAATAGACTTGAGTATTTCATGTGAATTTCAGCTTGATACGTCCACGCGTTCTTGAGATAAAGGGTCTTGACAGACAGACAGACAGACAGACGGACAACAAAGTGATCCTATAAGGGTTCCGTTTTTTCCTTTTGAGGTACGGAACCCTAAAAATTAAAATGCAATAATAATAACAAAAAACTAAAATAAAAATCTAAATCGACATAGTGAGAGAACACCTTAAACAACCACAAACAGGAATATAAAAAACAAAAACAGGATATAAAAACTACGAGAATATCATTCTCAACAATGGTTACAACCTACATAATATGTAATTCAGAACCTACCGACACTCCAATAAATAAGGTTAATTATATACGTAAACATTATACTCTAAAAGAAATTTAAGAATAAATAAAACTGGAATAAATAACATTATTGTACCTAAGTACCTAACCGACTTAAATAATCTTGATAGAATAAAGAAGCAAAATAAATAGGTCAGTTCATATATTTACCAGTCAATTCAATCTGCAGCAATTATGAGGGGGAAGAGATGTATCATGCATACTCAATCAACCATAACTTATGGAAAATATACAAAAAGCGTCTCCCTTTGAGCGCTTTCGGCCTTCAATGACACGACGACAGCAAGTAGGTACGAAATTATACCATTTTATAACCTCGGGGCTCGTAATACTTCCGTGCATAAAATATTAATATTTCAGCCTTTTCGCTCCATTCGAGGGTTATTCTAGATTTTCCACAAAGTGCGCTGTACCTGCAATAAATATGAGGAACATCAAAGTAAGGCCATTTCCTTTATCTACTAACGAACATTGGTATCCGCCGCACAGCCATGAATCTCATTGGTCATCATAAATGTGCACACTGGTTCTGGCATGCCTACGGACTCTGCAACTTCGCGAACTTTAGTTCGGCGATCAGTGAGAATCATGGGATCTTGGCCAATCTGGAAGCTTGGAGATGCCCCATCAAAAAACGACCACGTTTCAATTCATTAAACGAATGTCTCATAGATGTAAAAAAAATCTTTTATTTTATAATTATAAACTAGTGCTTGGCCGCAATCCCGCCTGATGGTAAACCTTGATGCAATCGTTGATGGTAAAGCGCGCTAGTTTAATTCCTATTAAAATTGAGCGAGGTGATGCACTGTTAAACCCAACAACACCAGTGATGCTGCGCCAGAGGGAGATTGATCTAGAGACCCTCCACGACCAAACTCCCGACACAACAACATTTGGCGCATCGTACCCGGCACACATCGCAACACAACTGCTAAGACCCGTCCTCCGTGCGCCTTCACCAGACTTCATGCCGGAACACGACGAATCGTTTGGCGGCAAGACTTTGCCTGGTAACTTCTGCTGGCTGCCGATGTCATGGCCTACCACCGAGAAATCTCTTTGGTTAGGGTCTCATTTGGTAAGGTTAGATTTGGTATGGATAACGCCCGGTGTGTCTTTGTCATTTCGTCAACTGGCGGAAGCTCACGGCACGCCATACGCTGGCAGAGTGTGCCACTTGGGAGGAGCCGCGCCGTGCCGTCATCTCAGTGGGCAGTAACTTGTCGCTACCGCTCGTAATCGAGTCGATGGCCGACAGCAAAGAGGACTCTGTCCTGGGACTCTGTCCTTGTCTTGGGACCGACACTAGATACTTTCTTGAATTTTATTAAGAAACTTGAAAAAGTTTGATAGAATAAACCACCAAATGAAAACACCAGGGAATCCACCCATAGGAAAAACTGAAACCCTATTATTACAAAGCGAAATCTAACTTTAACTCTAGCATAAACTTTTGGGTAGGTACCTATTTGTATTTCGGACTTTATTTAGATTTAGTCAAAAATCTTAACAGCTACGAAAGTGAAAATTTAGAACCGAACCAAGCTGTCATTTTGTATAAAGAATTGTGTTTCTATAGCGGCTAGGTTCATAATTCAATAACTGTATAGATGGTTTAAGTCTGTGATCTAAACAAAATCCTTGTGTTGTAATAAATAAGGGGGAAAGAGTTATAACAATAGAACACCGGCTCTAAAAAAAATTGAATTTTTTTGTAACGTTTTCTTACGTACATTTAAAAGCTGTAGACATTAACCCCCTTATTCATAAAAGTTGCTTAAAATTAACTAGTGATTAGCGATTCTTTACCCATACATTTTTGACCTTTTAACGTCACTTAATTTTAATAATCGTTTATGAATTAAAGTAGTACGGATTCACATATCAAGTGCCGATGATTTGGTAGGAAACTATCGTGAATCATCCTATATCTATCCTTTGACACACAAAGCTATTTCAAGAAAGATCAGGCCACCAGCATGGCTTTACTGCTACAAGATCCACCTGCAGTAATTTAGTAAGTAGCTTTTGGCTTTTGACAAAATTTCTCATGAAGTGCTGATCCAAAAACTTGCTGTGTACGGCTTTGCTGGTTTCCCTCTTAAGTGGATGCACTCTTACTTAACAAAACTACTGAAACCATGATAATAACATCCGGTGTTCCACAGGGTTCCCATGTGTGCCCTGTATTATTTACTATCTTTATTAACGAGCTTCCTTATTGCTTCATTAACTCCACACCATTCCTATTCGCCGATGATTTGAAAATAGTCCACACTACAGATTCTCTAGCCGATTCAACATTACTTCAAAATGACTTGTTGATATCAGAGATTTGTAAATTAACCTTTATTCTCCATTTGGATAACATAGTTAAAAAAGCTTCTAAAACATTTGGTTTTGTGTTGCGTAATTCTAAATGTTTTCGCAAGCCTAAGACCAAGATTTACCTTTTCAACTGTTTTGTCCGTAGTATGTTGAAATACTGCGTTGTGTGGCGTCCTCACTATGCAAGTCATAGTCTCAGGTTATAGCGGATCCAGAAAAGATTTTTATACCGTCTTGCCTATTCTACGAGACTGGATAAAAAAGGTTCCAAGCTACGCGAAACGTCTTGAACGTCTTTTGGTATGAATTCACTTGAAAAACGAAGAGACAATATAAATGTATTTTTTCTGCTCAAACTGCTACTGAGTAAAATAAACTGCCCCCGGTATAATGCGTTTCATCAAATAGTTCCTTTGCCGTCATGTTGGCATTCATTATTTGTCACTATCGTAAACAAGGTAGACGCACTCTGCGTCTCTCTCTCTCACACACACACACACACTAATTTGCATTAGTGCCAACATGACGGCAAAGGAACTATTTGATGAAACGCACTATAGTTATGTATCGTTCCCCACAGTTATCCGTGTCACCCTATCAAACTATTCCGGCCCCCTTTCCACAAAACTGTTTCACGATTCAATTCGCTCAACCCTAGAATTTGCAGTCTCTTTAATAATTGGAATGAGTTAATTGATATCCTTACCACAACACTTCAAAAATTTACTGTTTTTTTTTATTTATTTTTTCTTTGCTAACTTCAGATTGGTTGCTGTAAAGTTATTTCTGAACTTTTGTAACTTTGTGTCATAATTTTTAGTTTTTGCATGCTGTGTCTATCGCATCATATTGTGCACTATGTTTGTACCTTCTAGTCTATCCTAGTCAAAAATGGTATACAATCGAAGAATATATCCAATTTCTCAACTCAAGGTCTATTTGAATGCTGTGCCATAGAGCTTACTATGTATGTATAAGATAATTGTAGCTTGTATCTCTATAGAAACCAAATGGTACCAAATGTAAACAATTTTGACGCATGTATGGATAAATTAGAAACAATTTTGTAGGAAATATCACGCTTACATTACAAGAATGTCATATTATGTGGTGATTTTAATATAGATGTCCTTAAAAGGGGACTGTAGTGCCGAGGAATTTGGAAAATAGGTATTTGAAGAAACTATTGCCGTCGCGCTGCTTCCAACCTCTCCCGGTAAAGTGCGAAAAGGACAGTTGCAGCTCAAGCTGATTTTACCTACAAAAACGTTGACCGAAAGACGTTTCGTATTCCGCTGTTTCCTTTTTCAAAACACGACAATCTCAATTATTTTTACATGCTTTTTATTAGCTTCACTTGTATGTTTGCTTGCTTGCATGTTTGTTTGTTTGTCCGTCTCTAACTTTTTGGACTACGAGTGAGCGGCTCATTACTGCAAAATATCCCACCGTTTTCAATACGTTCGTTCG
>JADWQK010001712.1:98489-119293 GCA_017933935.1 Sesamia nonagrioides
AAAAAAACATACTTTTTAAAAATATCAAACTAAAAAGTTAAAAATATTTTTTAAAAAGCGTGAGGTGCTTAATATAAAAATTATGTATATAAAAATTATGGCACAAAGCGCCTCACGCTTTTTTAAAATCATTTTTAACTTTTTTGTTTGATATTTTTTAAAAGCACGTTTTTTTTAACTATATTATATGAAAATTTAGAGGAGAAATATACCAATGCTTCTATTATTTTCTTTTTTGTCAAAAACTTACCACATTTTTCTAATACTCTTCTGAACACCACGGTAAAAATGGGTCTATTTTTTCTCTTTATTTATTTAGGGACTTTTGTATATAAATACATGGCAGTCCCATTGTACCTTATAATACTATCTTAAGCTAACACACTGAGTGAAACAAACATAATCCTTATATCTATTTGACAAAATGAAGACTGGGTTAATTTCGCGATTTTGAAGTAAGTATCGTATTTCTTTTATTAATTAAGTTGCGGAAAAAATCCAATGATAGGGGCACGTATAATCACGGTGTAAAATTGTAGAAGAAAAATAATTTCTCTAAAAGCATTATCCGCGAAGAAAACAGCGGAATACGTTTGTATAGAGAAAGCACCACTAGAGATCCCTCCTAAACAGAATAGACTCGGTATTGAATTTGAATGTTTATTGAATGGCCGGTATTAATTTAACGCTGATTTTAAAAATCATCGGAATTAAAATTAGTGCTATACATCTTCTCATAGAAATTACTTATTATTATTTTTAATCTTTCAGGAAAATGTGAGAGTAAACCCTTTATCAAGATTATAAGTAGTCCAGTTATTTTAGGTTTTATCTGCAGAAAAATTCCTAGTGAGCTGAATTTTTGTATACACCTTTATTACGGCATTGTAATGAAATGTGTTGTGAATTGTGTATGTTAGGCGTCTCTCTGAAGGACCGCATCAGAAATGAGGTGATCCGACAGAGGACCACAGTCACCGACATAGCTGAGAGGATTAGCAAGCTGAAGTGGCAATGAGCTGGTCACATATGCCGCAGGACCGTTGGGGTAAACGAGTCCTCGAGTGGAGACCGCGTCTCGGCAAACGTAGCGTGGGACGCCCTTGGGCGAGATGGCTGGCGGAGAGCTGCTCAGGATCGAGCTTGTTGGCGTGCCATGAAGGAGGCCTATGTCCAGCAGTGGACGAGTAGGGGCTGATGATGATTGTTAGGGTAACACTAATGACATATTACTAATGTCAACATTGATTGATTTCCTGTCTCCTGTAATCGATCTATACATAAGCGAGCACATTGTTAATAACGCCATGTTCGGTATTTATGATTATTACTGTTTCATTGATTGAGATTACAAATAAAACAAGTATAATCAATTCATCCTTTTATTCAGTGTACATACATAACAAACTGGCGACGAGGATCGTGAAAATGTGTTCAAGTGTTGTAAAAGTAAGTGAATACCCATGCGTTCCACATAACCCTACATTCCCATGATCCAGTGGCTCCCATTCCTGTGATGATAGCCCGCTTCACAAAGATTCCTTTTTCCTACTTATTTATACCGACAAAAATCCACTATGGAAAAACAACTAGCACAAGTGTTGGCCCAAATGGCCGAAACCATGCGAGAATTACAAACGCAACAAGCGAATTTACAACAGGCACTAATAATTAACCAAGGTAAACAAAATACTAACATAAGTGGTATCAACTTACAACCATACGATGAAGTAAATGAAACTTTTGAAAGTTACATACAGCGTCTGCAAAATTACATAACCTTGAAAAATGTGTCTGACCCGACTGTTAAATTACAATTTTTTCTTAATTGCATCGGACCCAAATACTACCAAGTGCTAAAGAATTTGACAGCACCGGAAACTCCGGAAAGCAAAACATATGAAACATTGATAAACACATTAAAAGATTACATAGCTCCGGAACCAGGAGAAGTTGCCCAGCAACATAAGTTTTGCCTTAGAACGCAACAAGAACAGGAATCTCTTTCAAATTACGTATCAGCATTAAAAGCGCTGGGTGGAAAATGTAACTTTGGATGCGGAAGCTGCAAGAAATCCACATTTGAAACACACTTACGTGTACAATTTATTATAGGACTACGGAACTCAGAGATTAAAGAGAGACTGTTACAAGAAGCTTCGACAACATCATTTGATCAAATTATAAAAACAGCAATGGCTATAGAAACTTCTAAATGTGAAACCAAAGAAATGGAAAGTGAATATCACACAAATATTAATAAAATTTCATTTAAGAGAAAGAATACATACAATAAAAATTCTAATGAAAATACATACAATACTACAAATAAAAATACAAACCTAGGAACTCGATACAGGAGCAGCAGTGTCTACATGTTCAGAACAATATTATAAAGAACATTTCTCTAACCTGAAACTACAAAACACAAAGATAAAACTAAAAACATACACAGATGAAATCATACAACCCATAGGAATCTGCTTAATACAAATAAAATACAAAAATAAAGAAGTAAAAGAAAGATTTTTTATCATAAATAGAGATGTAGATCCAGTAGTTGGAAGAGAATGGATAAGAAAATTATGCATACATTTTGAAATACATAAACTAAATAAAGAAGAAAATGATATAAAAGTTTACTTAAAGAATATGAAGACCTATTCGTAGAACAAATTGGAGAAATTAAGAACTATGAAGCTTCTTTCAAATTAAAAGAAAATGTGAAACCTGTTTTCATGAAGCCAAGATCAGTACCATTCGCTTTACGAGACATGGTGGAACAAGAAATTGATCGCTTAGAAGAAATTGGAATTCTGGAGAAAGTCACATACTCACAATGGGGTACACCAGTAGTGCCAGTAGTAAAACCATAAAGACAAGTACGATTATGTGCAGATTACAGATCTACATTGAATAAAAATTTACAAAGCGATAATTACCCAATTTCACGAATTGAAGAGATCTTCTCAAAGCTAAGTGGTGGCAAATATTTTTGCACCTTAGATATAAAACAAGCGTACTTACATATGAAAACAGATGCAGCTACATCTGAAATGTAAGCCATAAGCACATGTAAAGGGACCTACAAAGTTAAACGACTGATGTTTGGTGTTAAGATTGCTCCCAATATATGGCAACGATACATGGATCAATCTCTACAAGGACTTCCAGGTACAGCTTGTTTTTTTGATGATATGGCCCTACAAGGAGAGACATACTTACAGTTACTTCAGAGAATAAAAACAGTATTTGAAAAACTTCAGAAATGTTGACTACATATAAATAAAAAGAAGTACCATTTTTTCAAAAAATCAATAAATTATCTCGGACATACGATAAATGCAGAGGGGCTGCATCCTACAGAGGAAAAGGTAAAAGACATTAAAAAAAACCCACGTCCCACTGATGTTTCATCTCTACGTACATTTCTTGGTATGATAAATTACTACCAACAATTCATACCCAACCTTGCTTCAAAATGGAGTCCTCTTTACCAGCTACTACACAAAAATACCAAATTTGTTTGGTCAAGAGAATGTGAAGAGATTTTTCATAAATTGAAAGAAGAAATTTGCAATGAGAAAATACTCTATTTCAAGTACACTTACCCATTACACTGGCTACGGATGCATCATCTACTGGATATGGAGCAGTGTTATCACATATAATGCCGGACAAGGTCAATAACATCATGCATGCATCAAGGTCATTAACAAAAGCTGAAAAAGGATACAGCCAACTGGATAAAGAGGCAGCAGCTCTGATATGGGGACTTAAAAAGTTCTTTCAATATTGTTACGGACGAAAAATCACACTAATTACAGACAATCAACCCTTGGCAAGAATATTACACCCTGAAAAAGCTGTTCCAGCTACAACAGCCATAAGATTAGTACCCTATGCTAACTTCCTAGCCGGGTTTGATTACAATATTAAACTAAGGAAAACTACAGAACATGCAAATGCTGATTACTTTTCAAGATTGGAACATAAAGAAGAACTTAAAGAAAACTTAACAGATGATGATATATTCTACTTAAAACAAGTTTCAATACTACCAGTAACATTTCAAACTATTCAAAAAGCTACAGCAAAAGATACAGAATTACAACAATTATATCAAGAAATTCAATCAGGCAAAGAAAATAAGAAGGAGTTGCATGAATACTCTTTACAAAATAATTGTATTTTCTATGGGATAAGAATAGTTTTCCCAGATCTCTACAACAACAAATTTTATAAGAACTACCTAAGGCACATACTGGAATGGTAAAAATGAAATCCCTAGCAAGAAGTTATGTTTGGTGGAAAAATATTGATGTTGATATCGAACAAATGGTAAAAAAAATGCAAAACATGTTGTCAATTGCAAAGAAACCCGAATAAAGTACAGACACATAGTTGGGAATATCCGAAGGAACCATGGAATAGAATCCACATAGACTATGCAGGTCCATTTATGAATAACTACTTCCTAGTTGTTGTTGATGCCTATACTAAATGGCTAGAGGTAATTCCTACTACATCTGTTACTTCGGCAGCAACAATCAAGATATTAAAGAATTTATTTACTACATTTGGATTACCAGTCACTATAGTGTCTGACAATGGCAGACAGTTCCGTTCTGAAGAAATGCAGATGTTTTTAAAAGAAAATGGTATACAATCCAAATTTACTGCACCGTTTCATCCTTCGACGAATGGACAAGCAGAAAGATACGTACAAACTTTTAAACGAAAACTGAAAGCTATGATGAATGAAAATGGAAGCCTACAAGATAAATTATCGAAATTTCTAATAGCCTACAGAAAGACACCTAATACTACAAATGGAATCAGCCCTGCGGAAATGATGTTCAAGAGATTATACCGGACAAGATTAGATTTAGTAAAAAGAAATTTATGTACAGAAATCAATAACAAGAGAGGAGAAATATCAGATAGAAAATATTTTAAAGAGGGAGACAGAGTACAAGTAAGAAGCTACAATGATGACACTAAATGGAAATTTGGAATTATTACTAACAGAACAGGTAAGTTGCACTTTGAAGTAGATATTAATGGAAAGAAATGTCACAAACACGTGGACCAAATGTTGAAGACAACCTGTAATGAAAACTACAATGATAAGACCTCACACAATAAAGATGACCAATATAGAGAACAAACGGCTCCACCTACACCAAGCACAGATGAAAAAGCTACTGAAAAGGATGTCATACAAATGATACCTGAAGAACCTGAAAAAGAAAGACCTACAATTTGTGATGAACAACCTATACAATTAGAAGAAAATAGACAAGGACTACACAGCGAAAATATAGAGCAGTCACCTGGTTTGCGACGCAGTACACGCTTAAAGAAAGCACCTACAAGACTGGACCTATGAACAATTCTATATAACGTGGGAGAGTGTTAGGGCAACACTAATGACATATTACTAATGTCAATATTGATTGATTTCCTGTCTCCTGTAATCGATCTATAAGCGAGCACATTGTTAATAACACCATGTTCGGTATTTATGATTATTACTGTTTCATTGATTGAGATTACAAATAAAACAAGTACAATCAATTCATCCTTTTATTCAGTGTACATACATAACAATGATGATGATGATGATGAATGAAATGTGAAAAATCGACATTGTTAACGTGCCGGCTAAAAAAGTTATGAAGGTCAAAAGGTCATCAGTTCAAAGGACATCACGAAAATCAGTTTTTCGCAAATATCTCGCGATCTATTGCTCAGAAGTCACTAAAGGTCATTATAAAAAATGTTTGTCGTAAAATTGTCTACAAAAAATGTCTTTTGCATTTTTCTGTAAAATTAGCCGTTTTCGGAGTAGAGATAGCGACTATATTATAACGATGCAGTCGTGTCCTCACCACCTTCGAGGTAGAATGAGGGCGCGGGGGGAGGTTAAAACATATAATCTATACTCTATACTAATCTATAAAGCTGAAGAGTTTGTTTGTTTGTATGTTTGTTTCTTTGAACGCGCTAATCTCAGGAACTACTTACTGTTCCGATTTAAAAAAATCTTTTATTTTGCGTTGGATAGCCCATTAATTTATAAAGGCTTTAGGCTATCTAACATCAAGCTGCGACCAATAGGAGCGGAGTATGACAAGTTCAAATTACTAACTCCATGCGAACGAAATCGCTGGCGACCGCTAGTTATAAATGCTTTTTTTTTTTGTTTTATTCAAATAATTTAAACGCCAGCGTCACAATAATGATTTCCAACACACTAACAGGGTTGCTATATGCACGACCAGAGCGCCCTCGTTTATTTTCACAACTTTATAGACTTATTATACCTTTCCTGTCTCATCTATACTAATATATGTATAAAGCTGAAGAGTTTGTTTGTTTGTTTGTGCGAGCTAATCTCAGGAACTACTGGTCCGATTCGAAAAATTATTTTTGCGTTGGATAGCCTATTAATCCAGGAAGGCTTTAGGCTATAACATCCCGCTATGACCAATAGGAGCGGAGCAGTAACAAAAAATGTTGCGAAAACGGGAGCGAACGCGGACGTACATATTCCTCCCATTATTTTAACAGGCGCTTATTTTATATCAACTGAGCTCTTTCGGTTAGAAGCTTACGCGGGTGCAACCGTGGGGCACAGCTAGTAACTCATAACGGTTGTAGCTGCAAGAAAGAGTTTCATCCCTTAACACCTTTTTGTAAAAGAAAAACTGTTCTTCTTCTTTTTTCAAGGTGAGATTCAATCTCAAGCTCAACCCTTCATCAATGGCCTCTGTCATCTGTGGAATACCTAGATACCACAATATTGCCAATAACACGTGCAACAAATTATAGAAATTCTTTGAAAATTTTATTTCACAATAAAGGCGGATATCTCCAATGACAGTTGAAAAAGACGGTTGCGTGGACCGTCTATGAGGGAGGTTTGAGGCAAAGTCATGATGTGTCCACTGTGCTGCGATATCTCAATTTTTTGTATGAATTATTTACTCAATGCACTTTTTACTACATAAATCACGCGCTTTTATCTAGTAAACAAGACTATAAATAATTTTAATAGTCCAATGAAAAATGCGCGTGACACTCAGCTTTCCCGTTAAAACTCAAAAAAAATCACTGTTTATTTTACAGATCTGACAACAATGGACAGAATGTCAATTTGGTGAAATGTCAACAGTGTCATGTCATCTAATCTGTCACGACTGTCACGAGCTTAATTATTTACTTATTGAATTACTGTACTTGAGATGTCTAGTTCTAAAGAAATGAACAAATAATGCTTTATTTTAAACTGTTATTACAAAAGTATGATTAGGAAAATAAAATGATTAACTACGACGTCAAATTCTTGACTTGTGATGAGAGTTTGCATTTAAAAAACAGTGACTTTAAAAGTTTCAAGTAAGTTACAAAGTCGTCGAAAACAAATATTCCTACATAATTTAAAACTTTCATTTTTGTGAAACTATAAGCTGGCAAACTATAAGTAACTCTTTGTATTGCACAGAAACTTGTACCACTTTACTTTCACAACATCTCCGTAAATTATTTAGTTAAACCAAAATAATAGTTTGAAATAAAAGGAAGATTTATGAATTACAAACAACAAATGTTCATTCTTACCTGGTTGTTAAAAGAAACTGTTTTCTTCACAGATATGAAACAAAGAAAAGAGTAGATGAAACAGTTTATGATTCTGGAAAAAGAAGTTACTGTGAACGTCGAGGTAGTCTATGGCGCGCTGCCCACCCTCGCCAAGTGCGCCAGTTGGAGTCCAAGCTCCGAGACAGGAGTATCATCACCTGTGAATGGACTACTGGCTCTCTGATCACTATAGTATTCTCGTCAGGAGAGATAGCCTATCTTACTGTTAAGCATAACACTTTGGATGTCACTCAGATTCTTTTTGACAGGTATTTTGTGGGAAAGCTGTCTGGTCAGACTATTACAAATGGTAAGTTAAGGGTCTAATGATCTGCTTACCTACTCTTTTATAGTCACTCCAAATGATATTATTTGCATATCAAATGTAACAAGTATTCACCAATGGTCAATTACTCTTCAACTATATCTCTCTAGTCTCCCGTCCTTTCAACACTCTGTCCTCAATGCTCACCGGGATGATAAGCTTAACTGTGATATATTTGTGGATGATTGGAAGATCTTGTCAGTATCCTTTGTCTTTAATTTTATTTTTTATATTATTTATTCATTTATTTCAGACAATATTACAGTCCATAAATTCAAATTACACATTAAAATAAATTTTAAAAAGGAAATCAAATAATAATAAAACATAAATCTAAACAACAACTGAATTAATTAAATGCAAAAGAAAATAAAGATAAAATAATAATTAAAATACATAACAATAACATTGAATAGCCATACAGAAAGTTTTACAACAATGTCAAAAATTATAATTTCCTTCTGGGCACCTGCACAGCGGCATGTCTGCCACAGCCATGCCGGATATAAGGGCAGTCTAGCCGGTCGGCGATCATTGCCAGGATGGTATTGGAGCTAGCCCACACCCGGCGCAATGATGTCTTTTTATATAGATAATGTCTTTTTAATTCTCTAATGTTTATCTTAAAATAAATGAAAAACGTGAATGAAAAGAACATGTGTGCGTAACATATTTTTTCTCTATATTACAGTGGCACTCTCCAAATCTCACATATTAGTAACTCACAATGATCGGACGGCAACATTAGTGACATTTGGTAAAAACAATATCAGTCTTCCATGTCGCATTACTGACAGAGATCCACATATACAGGTGACCAGATTTATTTGCTATACATGCTCATAAAATGAAAGTATACCATATTTTTTTAACGCTAGAAATAAGGGCAACTAAATAAGTAGTGATATGTACTAGGAAAGTAGTGTTACACCAAACAATACCTAAATAAAATACACAATACCAGAACATGACAATTTTATATTCTCTCATATACATGTATATTTTACTTATAAAACACTTAAAGAAATAAAATAATGTCTATTTTGTTTCATATATTACTATGAATGAAAATTTCTCTCAAATTTTATGGGTATCAACACAGAAAATATTTTCATCCACTAATATTATTCTTTTTTTAGAACATAGAACTAGGTGGTAGTAGTCGTAGAACAGAGAGGCACATATCTACTAATGAGGGCAGCAATGGAGCCAGAATACTTGTCTGGAGCGTCACTGTCGCAGAGCCGGCGCCCTGGACCCCTGTGCTTGAAGACCATGCAAACCTCCACCTTTACAGCATAAATGGGTGAGAATTGAAAATTGAAGCAACCATAAAAGGCTTTCGATACTTTGTAGAATATCAAACCCACCACCTATTTTGTTATTATTTTTGTCTCCTACTCTTAATATAATAATATCGGCATCCAGCAGAAGTTACCACCCACCAGACAAAGTCTTGCCTCCAAGCGATTCGTCGTGTTCCGGCATGATGTCAGGTGAAGCCGTACGGAGGACAGGTCTGAGCAGTTGTGTTGCGATGTGTGCCGGGTACGATGCGCCAAATGTTGTTGTGTCGGGAGTTTGGCCGTGGAGGGTCTCCAGATCAATCTCCCTCTGACACAGCATTGTTGGATTTAACATGGCATCACCTCGCTGAACAGCCGTCTTCCTTCCTATTCACTTAGTTTTTTAAGTGATTAGGCTTAATAAACTAGCGCGCTTTACCTGCAACGATTGCATCACTGCTTACCATCAGGCGGGATTGCAGTCAAGCACTAGTTTATAATTATTAAAAAAAATACTACTTTCACTAAGGACTGAAACTTTGAATAAGAACTTTATGAAACCAGGCATAGCCAACTGCTGCAATTACAGTTAGCTGTGCCTAATTCCATCGAAAAACGATTGAACTCCCTTGGTAGTTTTTTTGTTGCTTCAATTTTAATGGCTTTCACCACACCTCTCAGAAATCAATGAATGCATGGATGATGATGTATAGAGCAGTACTCATAGAGAGCTTATGACTATATTACAGACACCACATCAACCTGACAGCATACCACCAACTGGAGAATGAAACTTTGTCAGCAGAGTTATCTAATAAGGGAGACATTGTTGTTCATATTGTTGAACAAGTTACATGCCATAAGGTAATTGTTGTGTCTTTATTTATTCATTTTTATTTGCATTTGTCACAGAACAGCCAGAATTTCATAAAAGGGCAACTCAAAAGTTAAAGTAGCCCTTCTCTTATATTCCCTGCTGAACTCTGAACCAATTTATGACTGACTTTATCATTACCGTTACTAAGAGGATGGAATTGACACCAGTGGAGTGAGTGAGGGTAGATTGGTATTCAAAAGTCGATTCACATGATATGATTTTAGAATTGAGTTATTGGTTAAGACTCAATTCACACGTACCACAACGACGCGATGTGGTCGTGCGTATATTTTGTATTGAAAATGAATATTACAATTTACACATACCACATTTTGCTTTATCGACTACCTGATAATATCTGTCGTCCTCCGTGGCGCAGCGGTCAACACGCCTGCCTGCGACGTGGAGGCCCCGGGTTCGATCCCCGGCCAGGTCATGATGGCAAACGATCTTTTCCTGATTGGCCTGGGTCTTGGATGTTTATCTATATATTTGTCTATTATAAATATAGTATCGTCGAGTTAGTATCCCATAACACAAGTCTCGAACTTACTTTGGGGCTAGCTTAATCTGTGTGATTTGTCCGTATATATTTATTTATTATTATTAATACAACCACATCGCGACGGCAACGCCACCACCGGCGGCGGCACCGCGGCCACATCGCCACGACATGACGTCATCAACGCGCCTGGCTGGCGCGTGCTGGCGACAGCGACAACGCAACCATTTTGTCGGTACCACAACGCAACTGCAAAAAGCCGCTGCGACACTATTCACACGTAACCACAAGTTGACCACATTTTGACACTGCGACATGGTGGTTGTGGTACGTGTGAATTACGTCTTAAGTATATTTTCTTATAGGTACATTTGGCAGGAGTTGAGACTCCCAACTTACTTTTTTTATAATAGACATTCTGGCAATAAAACCTTCACATTTACATATAAGTTATACAGATTATACTTACTGCTTTTTTTATACAGAGTGGTGCCGACAATACGACAATAAATGAAAACACAGACCATGCTGGTTCGTAGGAATAATACTGAGCAATAGAAAAAAACCTAGCATCAAAAATAAAAAATTGAAAATTTCAAAATAAACTAAATCGCATAAAAATGCAAACGGAATAGAGCATCCTTTAAAATATTGGTTCAATGACCTCCGATCAGCGGGTGGCAGCGCGTTCCTGTATCGACTTGTTTTTTCGCGCCATTATTATTAAAGTTTAGTACCGTTGTATGCGGCGGTCATCATGAAAAATAATTTCCTGTGACTAAACTAATGGATATATTTATATAATTTTTTTATGGTTAGACTGAGAATGTGTCGAGGTACACGATGTTTAATTGATTGTCGTATTGTCAGCACCACTCCGTATAAGTATACGTAATTAACTAGCGCTGCACCGCAATCCTGCCAGGTGGTTGATGGTAAAGCCAGCTAGTTTATTAAGAGCCAATTCACTCTAGCCATGAAGACACTTAAATTGTAGTCAGATGGAAACACCGCCGCTGGCAAATTGTTCCAGCCCCTCGATGTACGCGGTATACAAGACGAGGCGAACCGTTTCGTCCGGATCGTAGTAGCGTCAACATATGGGTACGACGAGCGATCGCCGGCGACTCGCCGTCCGATGATGAAACGGAGATCGGGGAAATAAGTACATAGTACATACAATTCCCGCGAACACTCCAAAATGCATCCTATAGAACACCGGTAGGCTGGTTACTCTTTGCCTGTATTCCAGGCCTTAGAGACTGTTTTGAACCAAATTTGAACATAATGTTTTATTTAAATTTCAGAATGGCATCAGCCTAGACTGGCTACGCTACGAGGTGAACCCTGAAGACCGTGCGACAAAACTGTCGAGTGGACGCGACAGTGCAACCCACGTGTCATTATCGACGCCCGTGAGAGTCGTACGACGGTCACCGTGCGACAGGCGACTACTGATCGCGTGTATTGATGGCTCGCTGCATATCGTGCACTCAGTGGCTGGCCTTACTCATACAACCAGAGCTGGATTTGTAAGTAAATTCTTGTAAGCGAATGTGACCTAGCAATTTATTTGAATATGAAAACTACAATCATATGTATAAGGTTCATATTTTAAGAAACACTAAGGTGCGTATTCCAGAAAGAAACTCAAGCATTGATCTCTGCTTAAACATTACTTAAAACTAGTCTCAACCAATCAAATGGCTTGAAACGAGACTTAAGTAGAGCTTGAGTTTTGAGTGACGTTCTGTAATACGCACCTTAGAGTAAAATCTTAAAAACTAAAATACCTTTCCAAACAGAAGCAGTTTTCTCTCTGAAAATAAACGGTTAAAAATCTTTGCTTACAGATAGCAACAGAAATCCGTTGGGCAGACGAGTTGATCATAGCTGCAGAGGAAGGCGGAAGACTACAGTGCTATGACCGCGCGCTTACCTTACTGCATCATCATTCTAAATGTCTAGAACTCACATCGTATTTGCGGTAAGTCTCCAAATGTGTTCCAGCTTCTCATTGCGACAAATTTCGTGTTTCTTCGACTCCGTTCACGCTACTACTTACTTCATGTTTGCTCATCGTTTTACTGGAATTTTGATGACTTGACAGGGACCTAGCATAATTTTCAAATAGGCTTCTTCAAGATTGGGCTATCCAATACAGAATGATTGTTTGTAAAAACGAACTAACTCTTCAGCTTAATTATTAGTAAAATTACAATTTAATCATGATATTAAATGATATATTTAATTAATTAAATGGACCTTTAAATATAAACAGCGCACGACTTCTGGTTACAATACCGTAAAACCCGCGCAGATAAAGAAAAGATCTATAAATGGCGTCCGCTCGCATGCGTTCTCACTCACTCTCTATCGCTGTCTATACTCACACAGTGAAGTAAGCGCTGCAAAAAAAAAAAATCATCGATCAGGAATTCAGGAAGCTACTTTGATGCACTCCGAGTTATCGTTAATTTCGTTCCGCTAAAGTCTCTGTTATTTTGTTGTTTTTCTTGATATTGTTCTTTTTGTTGAGTTTGAACAATTAAACTCAACAAAAACAACAATAAAAACAAACAACAACAAACAAGTAAAATGTCAAATTTACGCTGTAAATAACAATATTTACAACGTAAATTTGACATTTTACTATCTTAGCATTTGGTTTGTGATTGAACAATGGCATGTTTTGTCAACCGTACCATAAGTATCCGCCGCCATTTTCAGATCTTTTCTTTATCTGCGCGGGTTATACCTAACAATATTAATGTGGCTTCTCACAAACCTATGTACAAGTAAATGAATTTGATGATCTACAGAATATCACTGGTGCTAATGATGTTACTTACTCAACTCTGAAATGAAAGTACTGTCCACAAGAAACAAAAATTGAATAGCAGGGTTATTTCGTAACGAACTTATAAATAGCAATGAGTTTTATTTTGACGGTTCAATAACATTCATTGCGTAAAATTGTTGCTCCATTTTTCGAACACGTGGAGCACGTGGAGGATATAAACGGGAACTTATAAAGGATCATTTGGAAAGGGCGGGAAACTTCGAGTCGAGCGGACGCGGATTTTTCTCAGCAATTTAATTTTTTTTCATATTTTATGAGAAGGATTGGTTTATAATTGTATTTATTTGTAATTTTTGTTGTATATATTTATAATAGTCCTAGTTCCAGTTATTTGGTAAGTGGTAGTTCGTAAGTTACATAAATTATTAAAAATCATGGGCGATCCGCCCGACGATCCTGGAGGGACAAAATCTTTAGTGAATGGAGATAGCACAAAAACATCAATGGATGTTTTAATTGATGCCCTGGAGTCGTCAATGGACACGGACTGCTCTATATCGAATGGTAGTAGTAAATTAAAGCGTAAGCGAGCAGTCAAAACGTTATGTGGTACATGCCACATGAAAAAAAGGCGGCAAGGATCTAGGCGAGAAAGTCCTGGTGATTGCCAATGTTTAAAAGAATGTGAGCCTGCAAAATCCAACAACGATCACAATACACATAATGAAATCAACAAAATAGCGCATGGTAATAGTGTACAAAGTGAAAATGATACAGTCAAAAAGCCGATTGGGCGTGCGTTGTTTCAGCGTTCTGATGTCGCCCCTTTTTACTGTTCATGTACAAAGGGTTACCCAAAATGCAAACAGTAGTGATATTCTTCATCCCATCACCTTTGGCAGGTTCTTAAAAAGAAATAGTGTAAATGGTATAGCTAATGGCTCACTTAAGCGCATAGGTCGTAACCGTATAACGTTAGCGTTTACAAACTATAGCGATGCAAATACGTTTTTAAATAACAAAAATCTGTGTAATGAAAATTACAAGGCATTCATTCCAACCTTTAGCATCACACGATTAGGTGTAGTAAGAGGCATACCTACAGAATGGTCTGAGGAAGAAGTATTAGAGAACATCACATTGCCAGTAGGTTGTGGTCCAATAATAAAAACAAGACGAATAAAAAAGAAAGTTTTTATTGATAATACAAAACATTTTCAAAATACAGACATACTGGTATTAACTTTTGATGGTCAGGTGTTACCGACTCGTGTGTACATGTGTTACAACACAGTACCAGTTAAATTATATATTTACCCAACGGTGCAATGTTACAATTGCTGCAGATTTGGTCATGTCAAGGTGCAATGTCGTTCAACACCACGTTGTTATAAGTGTGGTCAGGGACATTCTGGCGATTCTTGTGATGTTGAGGAGCAAGACTTTTTCTGCTGCCTCTGCAAGGGATCTCACCAAGCTACCAGCAAAAAATGCCTGGAGTTTAGTCGGCAAAAAGCCATTAAAGAAACAATGAGTAAAAGTTGCATTTCATACATGGAAGCAATGAAACAACACCCTCCAGTCTCAAAAGTCTCGTATGCAGAAGCACTGTTGTCCTCAACCCATTCAACTATAAATAGCTCTGGAGGTTCTACTAATAATATGCCAATGACAATTACACATACAAATAAAACAGACTCGTATAAAAAAACAGTATTTTTAAAACCTAAATCTCCTCTTAAACATACTAAAAGCTATGATCAACTTGCCCATAGGGAGATAGTTCGAAGCCCAACGATAGAAAAATCACAACCGGTTTTTAATAATGTAGACAAAAATGATAATGCTATTTCAGAGACAATAAAGTTACTTATTAGTCTATTAAATCAAAATATTAAAACACTACCGTCCAACGTTGCTGTAATTGTAAACACTTTAAAAAATTTAAATAGTTATGGATCAGAAATCCAAAGTAATTCAGTGGAATTGTCGCAGTGTGATTAATAAAAAACATGAGCTTGTATATATTGTAAATAAATATAACCCTTTTATTATCTGTCTTCAAGAGACCTGGTTAAAGCAGGAGTTTAACTTTAAATTTCCTGGTTTTTCCTGCATAAGGTCTGATAGACCTGATGGGTATGGCGGTTCAGCTATCCTCATTAGGCACTCTCTTCCTTATTCTTCTCTTCCCCTTCCTTCTCTTTGTAATAATATATCTGTATCTGCTATTGTAGTAAATAAAATTTGTTATGTATCTATATATTTTTCTCGGCCCAGCATGGAAATTTTCAATGAAATTGATAATTTATTTAGTATTTTACCTAAACCATTTATATGTTTAGGGGATTTTAATTCTCATCATCAGACCTGGGGCTGCTCTTCATCTTCATACTATGGAGAACAATTATTAGAAATAATTGACAATCATAATTTATGTATTTTAAATAATGGTTTGCCAACCCGTCTTACAAGAGAGGCTGTAAGTGCTCCAGACCTTTCTCTATGTACACCTGACCTTGCTTCTTCCTTATCTTGGTCTCCTCTTGATAGTATTTATGGTAGTGATCACTATCCTTTGTTGATCACCTTTCCCTTCAGGACACCTACAAAACCATTAAAACACCTCGTATAAAACATAAACTATATAAGGCTGATTGGCATCAGTATAGGTTAAAGGTGGAAGAAAAGATATCTGAACTTCCTGAGATATCACACTTAAATGTATCTGCCTGTGCTGATACACTGGCTAAATTGCTGATTAAAGTAGCTGATGAGACATTCCCAACTAAATGCAATAGGTCTTGTACGATTCCTTCTCCCCCTTGGTGGGACAGGGAATGTACCATTGCTGTCAAGCAGAGAAAGGAAGCTGAAACACAATATCGTAATTCAATGAATGATGAAAATTTTGATTCTTATTTGAAAATAGCCAGCTGTACTAAAGAATTGCTAAAAAGAAAGAAGTTTGAAGGGTGGCGTCGCTTTTGTACATCACTTTCACCAAACGTTAACTCTTCCATTGTTTGGCAAAATATAAGACGATTTAGATCTGCTTTTACTGAAAACCAACAAAACTTGATTCCTTTAGAACTTGCAGAGAGAGTAATAGATCGCCTGGCTCCTCCTTACGTCCCAGAACAGCTGGAATGTCCCCAGTACACAAATATGTTGCCATTGATTTGTAATGTAAATGATAATCCAGATCACAATTCACTGTTTACATTAAATGAATTGAAAGGTGTTCTTTCTGACATCCGGGATACTGCGCCTGGGGAAGACGGTATAACGTACTCGTTTTTAACACATCTTGGTGGAGAAAGTCTTCAATATTACCTAACCTTAATAAATACTATTATGGTTTCTGGGAAAATTCCGGTGTCGTGGAGAACACAAACCCTCATTTTATTGTTGAAACCACAAAAATCAAGTTCTGATCCGTTATCATATCGACCAATAGCACTAGCATCAGTATTAGCAAAAATAGCTGAACATTTAGTAAAAAATAGGTTAGAATGGTATATCGAACACAACAACATTTTTTCTAACACTCAATTTGGGTTTAGAAAAGGTAAATGTACACTTGACAGTTTAGCTAACTTTACCACAGATATAAGATTGGCGTTTTCTAAAAACGATTTTGTGGTTGCTTCGTTTCTAGATATCACTGCCGCGTATGATAATGTCAATATCACAATATTAAATGAAAAATTACGTGTCTTAAACGTCCCTGGCCTTCTCTCTAACTTTATCATCAAGATTTTGTCTGAAAGATTTATCAAATATTCTGCAGACCCACATAATAATGAAGTTATTTGTAGAACTGTTTGGAAAGGTCTGCCTCAAGGTTCTGTGTTGAGTCCTATTTTATATAATATTTATACCTTTGACCTGGAGCCTGCTGTTAATAAACAAGTGAATGTACTGCAGTATGCAGATGACCTTCTTTTATACGCTTCAGGACCTTCTCTAAAAGAAATTAGTAATTCAATGTCTTTAGGATTGACTCATTTAAAGCTATGGTTGGACGGTAATGGTTTAGAATTATCGGCGCCTAAAAGCACTGTAGTTTTATTTACCAGAAAACGCGTGGTACCTGAAGTTAATCTTGTATATAATGGTGTGCGTTTAGAAGTAAAAGATCAAGTGAAGTTCTTGGGTGTAATACTAGATTCCAAAATGACGGGAATTCCTCATTGTGACTATGTGCACATGAGGTGTGAACGGAATTTGAATATCCTAAAATGTCTTTCTGGAGTTTGGTGGGGGTCACACCCAGTCACGATGAGGCTCCTTTATAATACTATAATAAGAAGTGTTTTAGATTATGGTAGTTTTTTATTGCACCCAGGCAATTCAGTAGCTTTTCAAAAATTAGACGGAATTCAATCCAAAGCATTGCGTTTAATTACGGGTTCTATGAAGTCAAGCCCTATAACTTGTTTACAAGTTGAATGTTGTGATCCCCCTCTGCATTTACGGCGGCAGTATTTATGTCATAGATTCTTTGTTAAGAATTTGGAAATTAAAAACAACATCTTAATTGACAAAATTGCATTACTTGCAGCAGAAGTAGAGTCCTCTAAATACTGGGCTCGAAAAAATACACCTCTATTAGTAAATAGTCTAGTAAAGTTTAATTCCATTAAAGCTAAAACTTATCAATCTAATACTCTTCCTCTTTATCAATATGATTACAGTGTTCATATTTATAGTCCGCAGGTGGAATGTGACTTAGGTTTATACAAACAGGGTAATAACCAAAATGTAGAATTTAATAGACTTATTAATCTTAAGTGGGAAAATTACCACTATATTTATACAGACTCATCCAAAAAATCGAATAATAGTTGTGTTGGTGTAGGAGTGTATCACTCACAGTACAAAATTCATGAAAAAGTTAAGCTTCCACCTGAATCATCGGTATATACAGGAGAATGTTATGGATTATTTAAAGCCATTGAATATGTTCTTCTTATGGGCTTGTCAAGGGTGGTGGTATTTAGTGATTCTCTCAGTGCCTTGCAGGCAGTATCACGTTTTCCTTTTCAATCCCACAAGCAACATCCTATAGTATTCAAAGTTAGAAATCTCTTATTTCAGTGCTTTTTAAAGGGTTTCCGCATTGTTCTAGCCTGGATTCCGAGTCATGTTGGCATATTGGGCAATGAACGAGTAGACCAGTTAGCAAATGAAGCAATTTGTGATGGTGATGTGTTCCCCTTTGTAAATTACTGCCATGACTTAATTAACATGCCCAAAAGAATTCTATATGAATGTTGGGATCGATTGTGGAGGGATAGTTGCCAGCAAAAAGGGAAATACTATAGGTTTGTGCAGGATCATATCTCACATAAACCTTGGTTTTCCAGGTTAAACTTTGATAAAAAGTCAACATCGATTTTATGCCGATTACGTTTAGGCCATGTGTCGACTCCAGCTCATCTGAACAAAATTAATATTTTAACAGATCCATCATGTCCTTGTGGAGAGTACGGTGACAGTAACCATATTTTCTTTTCTTGTACTTTGTATGATAGAACTCAGTTTATTTCGAACCTGATATCCTTATCTATTCCATTACCTACTTCTATTGCTTGTTTATTAAGTTTATGTAGTCTAGATGTATATAAGTTATTAATTCAGTTTGTACATATTAATAATTTAAGACTATAAATTATTCTTGTAACTTTCCTATGTACCTACCAATCCTTTCATCCTAAATTCCCGATCCCGAGATTATACTGTTTAATTTGTTTCCCTAACTTTGATAATTGGCTAAAGACATTAGTCATAGCCATAAAGGAAAAAAAAAAAAGGATCATTGCGTTTATTTGCCTACACTACACTACAAATACCTAATGTTTCATGTAGATGTGCTTGTGTAGTTTCTAAGAAAAAATAGCCGGGGATGGTTCGACCATAAAAATAGCCGGGGATGGTTCGACCCTAATAATATCCGGGGATGGTTCGACCCTAAAAATAGCCGGGGATGGTTCGACCCTAAAAATAGCTGGGGATGGTTCGACCCTAATAATATCCGGGGATGGTTCGACCCTAAAAATAGCCGGGGATGGTTCGACCCTAAAAATAGCCGGGGATGGTTCGACCCTAAAAATAGCCGGGGATGGTTCGACCCTAAAAATAGCCGGGGATGGTTCGACCCTAAAAATCTGATTTACAACCTCCATCCAGTGCTTCCGGCGACACGCGTGTCGCTCGTAGGTATGTGTGAGCATTTAGAATATTCATGTCCATTTCAGAGACTCTCGTCGGATGCAGTTGCTATCTACTTGTACCGCGAAAGGCGGGCCGATTGTCTTAGCCGCTTTCTCTGGAGGACCGCTCCTGCTTCTACACATCACACACCCTCGATTATTGACGGTAAATATCCACCACTTTATGCCGACGAAATTAAATCGTTTAACAATCCTGTTCACAAATAATGATTCCAGCGACCGGAATAGGAAGAGATGTTTTAATGTGATACAATATTATTCTTCATATGTAAATAATTTATAATATATATTTTTTTATTCCATACCTCAGAAGGAAAAACTGTTTTTAACATAATAAACTGGTGCTTGACTACAATCCCGTCCCAGCCCCTGATGGTAAGCAGTGATGCAATCGTTGATAACAAAACACAGTAGTTTATTAAGAGCATATTCACTCTAGCCTTGAAAATACTCAAATCGTAGTCAGACAGGAAGTCCACCGCAGGAAGACTGTACTAATCCTTCGATGTAAAAAACGAGGCGAAACGCTTTGTCCGGATTGTAGCGGTGTCAACAACGGAATAGGCTATTTGACAGATTTATAATTTCTATCTTTAATTACTTGGTTGCGGTTAAGAAGTTCACCAAAAGTTTTTATTTTATTTTAAATACGTATTTCGTAAGAAACATGCAAACAAAAATTCAAAATTCAAATAAGCCGCCGAAACGCTTTATTCAGCAAAATGGCGTCGCGCTAAGTAAGTGACGTCACAAATTTATAAACGATTTTCGATTCCGCAGTGGTGTTCGTGTTTATCTGTTATTTGTCAGTCAGAAAACAAAAAAGTACCTACCACAAATCGCTCCAAATATTCTCAAAATTTTCTAAAAACGCTAAAACACCTGAGAACACATAGAACGACAACAAGTGTTTATGAGCGTATGACGTCATCGTGACATTAGCCAATCCGGATCGTTTCACAATAAGTGGCGCGAGAAACAAAATGCCAAACATATTTTTGTGTTTTTGGATATATTAATTGTTATTATTTTCATTAAAACTCATGTAAATGACATAAAGAACCCTCATTTTATGCATTTAAAGCAAATAATCACAAAAATATTCATACTGTCAAATAGCCTATT
>JADWQK010002287.1:0-36151 GCA_017933935.1 Sesamia nonagrioides
TGCAATCGTTGGTGGTAAACCGCGCTAGTTTATTAATAGCCTAATTACTCAAGAAAACTGAGTGAATAGGAAGCGGCAGTTGAGCGAGGTGATGCAATGTTAAACCCAACAACACGACTAGCGATTCTGCGCCAGAGGGAGATTGATCTGGAGACCCTTTGGCGCATAATACCCTGCACACATCGCAACACAACTGTTCAGACCCGTCCTCCGTTTGGCTTCACCACACATCATGCCGGAACACGACGAATCGCTTGGCGGCAAGACTTTGTCTATTGGGTGGTAACTTCTTCCGGCAGGTAATGTTATGACCAATCAATTTCCGTTGCATTCCTTGTTAATTAGTATCTCTTTTTTTAGGTTGTTGTTCGCCCTTTGATTTTTTCTATGTTCCATAATTTTGTTTTTCCATTCATTCATTTTGTCTAGATCTACAAATTTAGTCTCTGCAGTAGCCAAATCAGAAGTAGCTGAGTCATGAGTTGTTTGCAGTTTTATAATAGCCTGTCTCTTCTTTCCCGTCTCAATACCATGCCTATGTCTCATATGTTTGTTACGATTGGCCAGATTTGTGAAGTCTCTTGGACAAATGTCACAAGAATATGGTTTTTCACCAGTATGCTGTAACATATGGTTTTGTAAATTATAATCGGAATCATCTATATTATATAACGAAAGAAGAGAGTAATTCGAAATTAACAACAAGATACCTGAATAGGTACGAAAGACATTTTATTGAAAAACTAGCTGTGCCCCGCGGTTTCACCCGCGTACCCTGCTAGCCGAATGAGCTCAGTTGATATAAAATAAACGCCTGTTAAAATAACGGGAGCAATATGTAGTACATCCGCGTTTGCTCCCGTTACCGCAACATTTTTTGTTCCTGCTCTGCTCCTTTTGGTCATATCGGGATGTTTTTAGCCTATGTCCTATCTCAGGCACTAAACTATCCCTGTACCAAATTTCATTACAATCTGTTCAGTAGTTTTGGCGTGAAAGCCAGACAGACAGACAGAGATACTTTCGCATTTATAATATTAGTATGAATTATTACGAAAGAAAACAAGGAACGCCTTCGACGCCTGGCGCTCGCCCCGAGTGCACGTCTTCCCCCGCTCCGCTACGTGTCGTGCCTGCCGCAGTGCCGCTTTCGCCGCCCTGCCGCTCGTGCCACGACCGCCGCACTCGTTCGTGCCGCATCGCCGCGCTCTTTTGCGCTGCTCCGCCGCGCTCGCTCGTGCCGCATCGCCGCGCTCTCGTGCCGTTGCTGCACCTGCCGAGCAGTGTATCGCCCTGCATCTAAAGCTGCAGCAACGCAGTTCCTATTTCTACAGAATTGGTCAAAAACGTACATCCTATTGCTAGCGGAATACTGGTCAAAAACGCACAATAGTCGGTCGGATTGGCTCGCGAAAGTGAGTTAATCCCTCCGACTACAGTGCGAGTAGTCACTCCCCGCATCAACGCGCCCCAGTGAAACCTAACGGTGCCAACGAAACTGGTGGCGTCGGTACTCCTGCCCGATCCTCGCGTGTGTGTGTGCGTCGTGTAGTGTCGTGTTGTGCACCGAAGCTGCTAGGCGCCGGACTTGTCAGGTTAGTAGGTACACACCTCCCTGTCGATAGGACAGGGAGGGTTACACACCCTCCGGGCCTCCAACTCGGAGGACTAGGACAATGGATAGCCCATCATCTTCCCTCGACCAGGCGCTGCTAGCCCTGCTCAAGGAGGTCCTCCTAAAGGACCCAGATTTCATCGCCAAGTATGGCGATAAATTAGCTGCCCTTCAGCAGCCAGCCCCCGCCCCCCAGCCCGCCCTTGCTGAAACCGAGGTGTCCATGGACACCGAGGTATTCTCGGCAAAGCGTCCTATCCCCGACTCCTCGGATTCCTCCGAGGAGTCTTCACCCTCGTCCCCGGACGATGAAGCCGACGGCTTCATCGTTGCCACGGGAAAGAGGAGGAGGAAGAAATCCTCCTCAAATCCGGCCCCCAAACTGGTGGCCGCTGCCTCCGCCAGCGGCTCAAACAACCCCGCCCCTGCCCCCTCAAAAGCTGCCGACCCCGCGCGCGCCGCCACATCCAACCCCGCCCGCTCAGCCCCCCGAGCTGCCGCCAAGATCCCTCCTCCCCCGCCTGTTTTCATACAGGACAAGGGGAAGTGGACTCAAATTTCAGCTTGGTGCGCCGAGCTAAAAATCGGGTTCCCCAACGTCCGGTCTACCCAGACCGGAATCAAAGTCTCCCTCCCTACCTCCAGGGATTACAGGGAGATTACCCGACTCCTTCGGCAGAGAGGTGTGGCCTTCCACACCCACTCCCTCCCGGAGGAAAAACTTACCCGAGTGGTGATCCGAAGGATCCCCAAGGAGATCCCCACAGAGGACATCAAGGCGGACCTCGAACCACAGAAAGTTCCTGTGAAAGAGGTCCACAGGATGCATAAGGCCCGAGGAAACGTGGCCTATGACATGGTGATGGTAGTGTGCCCCCCTGTAGAAGGAACTACCCTCCACCCGATATTCCAGGTGAAGAGTATATGCTCTCTCACCGGAATAGAACTAGAAAAGCCCCACAAGAGCGGCATCGTCGGCCAATGCCACAGATGCCCGCTATATGGACACTCGCAGGCTTACTGCAATGCCAAGCCCAGGTGCGTCAAGTGCCTGGGCGACCATGGCACAGAAGAGTGCCCACGTCCTAAGGACCGTGCGCTCTGCAAAGAGCCACCCAGTTGCGTCCTCTGCGGCGCGACCGGCCACACGGCCAATTATCGCGGGTGCCCCAAGGCCCCCCAAGTCCTCCTTTTTTTTTTTGACGCTTGGGGAATGCCTTTACGCACCGTACCCCGAGTTGCTGGGCGGTGGGACTCGCCCAGCCGAAGGCCGGAATACCCACTAAACCTACGCGACACCTGGCATCGCCATAGTGGCGGGGGGAGTGGAAACTAGCGCAGCCTGAGCTACCTCTCTCCCGCCGGCGAAACCAGCCTAGTAGCCCCAAGTCCTCCTCCTCCAAGTTAGCCAACCGGGCTAACGCACGCCAAAAGCGCGAAACGCCAGGGAGTCAGATCCCAGAGCGACTGAGCCCTCAAAGGCCCAGTCCCTGGAAACAGCTGAACCACCAGAGGGCCTTTCCGGCCGTCGCGGCGACCGCTCCCCAGACCCCCCCAGCCACCCCCGCCTGGAAGGACAAGGATCCTCGTATCCGTCCTACCACGGCCCAAAAGGCGGCCCCGTCCCCTCCTGCCCCTGCACCTATGGCTGCAGCTGCAACCCCCTCACCCCCTCCCTCGACCCCAATGTCAGGTAACGGCCCCACGGATGCTTTTAACATCATCTCGGGGACCTTCCTTATTTTTATGTCACCCCGCGCCAGACAGATGGCAAACGATTTAAATGTCGCTATGGCAGCAGGCAATCTGCAAGTCATTATAAAAATTTACAATGCGTACCCGGAAATTACGCACGCCCTTTCCTCCCTCGCATCCAAAAATAATTAATGGATAATACGGCCAAACAAAGAACCAAGCCCCGATCCCTCAAGCTGGCTCACTTCAATGCCGACGGCATTAGAGATCAGAAGTTCGAGATCTCAACCTTCCTTAGAGAGCACCAGATTGACATCTTCCTCGCTCAAGAGACCTTTCTCAAGCTTAGCCACCGCACACCCCTAATTGCTAACTACCGTGTAGTTCGCAACGACAGGCTGCGGTGCCACAAAGGCGGTACCCTTATTTATTTCAAAAGGGCTCTTCATTGCATCCCAATGGGACCCTCCACCCCTCTCACGACTCGAAGTTTCAATATGCCGTCTCGGCATGACAGGTCACCAACCTATTACTATAGTGTCGGCCTATCTCCCACCCATTTCCGCTGCTGAGAATCATCAACTCTTAGCAGACGACGTTGCCCTACTTCTTGGGTTGAGTGATTCCGTCATAATAGCGGGCGACCTCAATGCCAAACACCCAGCCTGGAATAGCACCAGGATCAATACCAGAGGCAGACTCTTGTTTGACCTCTCCACCCACTTAAACTTCGATGTCGTGGGCCCCATGACCCCCACTCACTTCCCCTACGAACCCGACCACACCCGGCACCCCAGACGTCCTCGACGTAGCGCTCCTAAAGAACGTCAACCTACGGTTAGACTCTATAGAAGCACTATCAGAGCTATCGTCTGACCATCGCCCAGTCGTCATCCGACTGGCTCCCCGTACTGGCCTCTCTGACCCAGGTCAAGCACCTCAGACGAAAGTGGTAACGGACTGGAGGAAAGTAAGCGATCGGCTGAAATCCACCACATCCCCCCACTTGGACTCCATACCTGCACGCCTCGACTCTATCGCTGACACGACAGCCGCGATCGACTCGTTCGCGGTTCACGTACAGTCGGTCCTGAACGAATGTTCAAGGGAGGTTACAGTGGCAGAAGACTGCCGCTGGAAACTCCCTGCTGACCTGCGTGAACTGTTGACGGAGAAGAACGCGGCGGTCCGTGCTTACAGCAGCTTCCCCTGCGCGGTTAACAAAACCCATATGCGCTATTTACAGAGAACTGTAAAAAGACGCATATCGGAGTGGCGTGAGGCTGGCTGGGATAAGATGCTGGATGAGCTAGAGCCCACCCATCAAGCCTTCTGGGACCTTCAGATCAAATCAAATCAAATTCGTTTATTTCGAATTAACCATCACTTGGTACTTTTGAATAGTCAATGTCGGTCAGTTCAAGAAAAGTGAAGCTAAATTGCACGTTCCAAAGCGTAGATCTCTATGGAGAAGAACGTGCAAGAAACTCCATGGACACTCTTTTAAAATCATATTATATGGGTTACATTTCTTCGTTACATATTTATGTTGCTTCTATCATGTGAGCACAATGTAAAATTAATTAAAATAAAAAAATGAATTAAGCCCACTGACAGCCACGAGATGACCAGTCTCCACTGACGGCCCCCGTTCACGAGCATGACGCGCGCATCAGCCCCACTTAGCTCAACTATATTGAAGGGAACCAAATGACCCAACAACACGCGCCACCATCAGCAAGACATTTGAGTGAGCATGACAACTCTCAACTACCAATCTCGCAATGTCAAACAAGTTATACATATATACCTATATATAAAAAAAAAAAGAAAAAAACTATAGTCCACCGCCACAGCTGCTCCTCAGTTCAGTGTCTGGGTGTAATATAATTAAGTATGTATTTAAACTGTAACACAAGTACTTGAGCTACTTAGTACAGAATCAGATCAATGTATAAGATGTAGTATGGATTTATAAACAAAAAAAAACCGGCCAAGTGCGAGTCGGACTGGCGCACGAAGGGTTCCGTACCATTCTTTTTGTCCGTTCTTCTCCATAGGAACCTACTGTTTGGAATGGGCGACTAACTTCACGTTACTGACTGACCGACCTTCTGGTAATTCAAAAGTGCCTGTAACTGGTTTATCCATACTAATATTATAAATGCGAAAGTAACTCTGTCTGTCTGTCTGTCTGTCTGTTACGCTTTCCCGCCTAAACCTCTCAACCGATTTTGATGAAATTTGGCATAGACAATCTTTAGACCCTGAGAAAGAACATAGGCTACCTTTTATCCCGGAAAAATTTGATGTTCCCGAGGGAAACCTAAAAAGCGCGATATAACCGACCTCCACGCGGGCGAAGCCGTGGGCGGAAAGCTAGTAAACAAATAAAATAAAAAAGGAATATTTAGAAAACAACAAAAAGGGGGAATGGCATCTCTTCCAAACCTACAAAATTGTCTGTGGCTGTGGAGCAGGACTGGCATTTATCCAAGCATTTTTATCAAGGATATAATCTTCCAGTTTATAATATGCTTGCTTACACAGCGTGCGTTTAATGCATGTTTTAAATTTGGACTCATTGAGCTGTTGAATCTCTAGCGGTACTTTATTATAAAATTTTACACAGTACCCCATAAACGAACTATTTACTTTAGCTAGTCTGAACCGAGGTTGATCTAAATTGTTTCTATTCCTAGTATTAAAATTGTGCCTGTCACTTACCTTCTTAAAAAGATCAATATTTTTCCGAACATACATAATGTTTTCATAAATGTATTGTTGGAGCGCCTGAACAGGGACTTCTTGGAGCAGCGAGCATCGAAACGTCTCTTTATATTAAGTAGTTTTAAGAACAATTGACCTGTCATATTTTGTGACACTTGTGTATTAGACTCGCTAGTGAGTACATCATTTTTGAAGTTCCACGTTCTCATAGTTTCATTTTTACCCAAGTCCTGGTACCCGTCTACATGGTCCATTATCGAGTCGGATTGAGGTATTCTTCAAGTTTGTTCGAAAAACCTGGACTTGAGAGATTTTACGCCGCCAGCGCAACATGGAACATAAGGAATAAGTGCACATAATTTTCACGGTGTTAAGTTTATATTGGATAATTTCATCACCCAACACTCGTACAGGTTGTATTTAACTTTAATTATAAGTAACCAAAGGTTAGTCCTTTAACTTGTATCATTTTATATAAATTATGTTCTTTGAGTACCTTTCATTTTGCATTCTGAATTGTTTCGTTATTTTTGTATGCTACGCGTACAATTAGCGACAAATCTTATTATATAATACTTCAGATAAGTATAGTAGTAATTAGCACTACATTTATAATTTGTATTGTTGCATTAGAGCGATAACTATTCAGTTAGGCAAGTTGAGTTTGATGCGTAGGTATTCGTAAGACAAGTTTATTGTGGTTAGTGTTGCGATATTATTTCCTATTATTCACTGCATTGTCAGTTTATTAAACCGTAGTGCACTTCAGATTTGTTGCTTAGTTAAGCACATCAGATTAATTGCTGAGGAATTTATAATAAAAAGTTTTCATCCTCACAGTTGTAGGTAGATTTATTATTTTATGTTACAAATATTACATTAAATATTACCTAATTATCATCATATCTATTATCATCTATCATACATCACATTAAAATTAACCATAACTTCTTTTTATAAACGTATTGTTACTGTATACATTTCAGGTCGACAACACTCGAATCCCAGTATGTCCGAGGAGAGGGAATTAGTAAAGAAGCGAGGTAGTTTTAAAGGCCGCTTAACAATATTCATCAATTACCTGGACACAATAAGTGAGAACAAATTAAACAGTTGTGATGTCATGGAATTACAGCTGCGCATGGGCAAAATTGAGTCGTTGTACGAACAATACGATGAGGTGCAGTTGCGGTTGGAATGTATGGTTGATGATGCGAAGGCCCAGTTGTCTGAGCGTTCTGAATTTGAGACATTGTACTATAAGACATTGTCGAGGGCTCAACAGTTAGTTAAATGTAGTAAAGACGATGATTCGGTTTGTGGTAAAAGTAGTCGTGGTAGTGGATATAAACCAATTAAGTTACCTACCATCCAACTGCCAAAATTTAATGGATTATACAGCAGTTGGTTAGAATTTCGTGACACCTTTACTAGTCTCATTCATCATAATGACGACATTGATGAAATCAACAAATTTCATTATTTGCGTGCTTCTTTGGAGGGATCTGCTGCTGTGGTTGTTCAATCAATTCAGTTCTCCGCTAGCAACTATATTGTGGCTTGGAATTTAATCTGTGATCGATTTGATAATAAAAGGCTGTTGGTGCAGAATCATGTGTCAGCTTTGTTTAATATAGAACTTATCACAAAGGAGTCCTCAGCTGCTTTGAAAGGTTTAATAGATTTATTAAATAAAAACTTACGAGCACTAGAATCGTTAGGTGAACCGGTCAAGCAATGGGATACTTTGTTGATATATTTAGTTACTCGGAAGTTAGACAACAAGTCTTATCGTGAATGGGAGGAGTTTAAAGGCCGTGTTGACAAGGACAGCACTATAACGTTCGATGCATTCCTCCATTTTATTCGCACACGCGCTGATTTAGTTGAAACCCTAGAATTATCGAAACACAATGTGTCAGGTGTCGCTAAATCAGGTTCCACGAGTAAGATTAAATCTATGGTGACGACACAACATTCTAATAGTCTAAGCACTGCATCTGTCGCGAAGCTATGTCCCAATTGCAAAGGTGACCATAGTTTAACTAATTGTTCACAGTTCCTTGCTTTAAGTAACGAGGAACGTCGTAAATTAGTCCCTAGTTTTAAATTGTGTTACAATTGTTTTCGTTCGGGTCACTTTTCCAACAATTGTAAAAAACCGGGTTGTAAGTTATGCAAGCGCAGGCATAACACTTTACTTCATACTTCGGATACAAGCGGTAATCGTAGCGACAACGCAAACTCGTCTCCGTCAATTGCGTCGCCCGCGCCCTCTGTTAACACTGATACCAATCATGTTGCTTTATCTGCAAACATTACACCTTCTTATGTCGATAGTAGAAAGGAGCGCGGCGTGTTGTTGTCAACAGCTTTAATTAAAGTATATGATTATGATAACCATGAACATATTGTGCGAGCGACACTCGATAGCGGTAGTACATCATGCTTCATGACGGAGCGACTATGTAAACATCTTCAATTGGTTACACGTTCGATAGATAGCTCAATCTATGGTATAAATAACGCAACCTCTCGCGTAAGTAACATTTGTCAGGTTAAGATGACGTCACTCAATAACAGTTATGATGCCAAGTTGTTTTGTTTTGTTTTGCCATTAATTACGAGTGAAATACCATGTCGTGAATTAGATTTATCGAACCTGAATATTCCCACGGATATTTGCCTGGCAGACCCTACTTTTTACAAGCCCGGTGATGTTGATCTTTTAATTGGTGCCGATCTATTCTGGGACTTGTTGGGTTCAGAAAGAATAAAGCTTGGGTTCGGAAAACCAGTGTTGTGTGAAACCAGGTTGGGCTGGATCGTCTCTGGTCCCATTTTGTATAACAATAGTAACTTAAGTAACTATATAGGTTGTCATTTTACTCAGCTTGGTTCCTACAATGATCATGACTTTGGATTAATTCGTGATGATTTAACGCGATTTTGGAATCTGGAAGAGGTCACTTCAGATCATTCTAATTATTTACCAGAAGAAAAAATGTGCGAGGAGCATTTCATTAGAACCACGACACGTTTGGAGGACGGTCGTTTTTGTGTCCGTATACCAATGAAGCAAAACCCTTCCATCCTAGGTGACTCATTTAATAGGGCTTCAAAATGTTTATATTCCTTGGAACGCAGACTTAAGGCTAAGCCTGATTTTAGTAAATTATATCACGAGTTTATGGCAGAATATGAATCATTAGGTCATATGACCGTAAACAAGCAATTAGATGTAAATTCATATTATATACCTCATCACGGGGTGCTACGCGAATGTAGTACCACTACCAAACTACGTGTAGTGTTCAATGCTAGTTGCCCTACTTCATCAGGGATATCCTTTAATGATTTACAGATGGTGGGTCCTACGGTTCAGGACGACCTCCTGTCTATACTTCTTCGGTTTCGACAGCATAAGTATGTCTTGTCAGCCGATGTTGAAAAGATGTATAGACAGATAGTAGTCCATCCATCTGATAGGCACTTGCAACAGGTAGTTTGGCGGGAAGACACGGTCAGTCCGGTCAAGGTATTTAAACTCAACACTGTCACATACGGTACGGCGAGTGCGCCGTTTCTTGCGACGCGCTGCCTCAAGCAATTAGGTATTGAGTGCAGTAATAATAAGATTGCCACCATAATCAAACATGATTTTTACGTAGATGATCTACTCACCGGTGGTAATGATTTAAATGAAGTGATAGAAATTCGCAATGAAGTTACCAAAGTATTGAGTTCAGCTTGTATGCCACTTCGAAAGTGGAAGTCGAATGACCCTGGTTTAATTTCAGGGACTTTGCAGTTGGCCTTAGATTTAGGTATAGGTTCTAGTGAGCCCAATAAATTATTAGGTCTTAACTGGTTTGCTAACTCTGATGAACTAGGTTTCTTGATTAGTTCTGAAATGCCTTCTAATGGCAGCACTAAGCGTGATTTGCTTTCAGTAATTGCACGCATTTTTGACCCATTAGGTCTTATATCTCCTTTTGTGGTGACCATGAAAATGTTGTTGCAAAAAATGTGGTTAGACAACCTTTCATGGGACGAACCATTGACTCTAGAACTCGACACTGCCTTTAAGGCTATTGTTAAAGATCTCCCTTTTCTACGTAATTTGCGTATCCCACGTTTTGTTATGTCCGATTCGTATCAGACGTTAGAACTCCATGTGTTCACGGATGCATCTGAGCGCGCGTACGGTGCGTGTGCCTATGTCCGTAGTGTCGGTAGTAATGGTGAATGCATGGTCCGTTTATTGATAGGTAAAAGTCGTGTGGCGCCGATTAAACCTACCACGATTCCGAGGTTAGAACTGTGCGGTGCCGTAGTGGGAGCGCGCGTGTGTGAGAAGGTGGTCGAATCACTTCGAGTAAAGTTTGATCGGGTTTTTTGTTGGACAGACTCAACTATTGTATTAGGATGGTTACAAATGCTCCCGTCCAAACTTCAGCCATTTGTACGCAATCGCGTTGCTGAAATTCTAGACAAGACAGGAAACTATACTTGGCGTCATGTTCCAACTAGCAAGAATCCCGCAGATCTAATTTCTCGTGGCGTGGCTATTGATGCTTTGCAAGGGTTACATCTCTGGTGGTGTGGCCCTGACTTTTTAAAGGTAGATCAGTCCCACTGGCCATCACATCTTAAAGGTTTAGAATCGGAGACATTGCCCGAAACGGTACCTCAAGTTTCATTGAGTACTATTGCAGAAGGTGATTCTTGCAATGTATTTATAGAATTTAAACGTTTCTCTAATTATTTACGACTTGTCCGTTCCGTAGCTTATGTGTTGAGATTTGTTAGAATTTGTAGAAAACTTCCCGTAATTAGTAACTTTTTGACAGAAAAGGAATTACAGGAAGCATTAAATGTTATTATTTTAAGATGTCAAATCGATTCGTTTCCAGAGCACAACTTACTTGCAAACAAACGGAGTATACCTTCAAAGAGCGCTCTTCTTAAATTTAATATATTTTTAGACAGCAATAAAATAATGCGTGTCGGAGGACGCTTAGGGAATTCTGACTTCCCATATAATAAAAAACACCCTATTATTTTACAGTCCACTCATGTATTTACTAAACTATTGTTCAATTTTGAACATACCAGATTAATGCACGCAGGCCCACAGCTGTTATTAGCGTCGATCCGAGAAACGTATTGGCCTATAGGCGGCAGAAATTTGGCTAAGGCTTGCTACCGCAACTGTGTGCGCTGTTGTCGTATGAAGGGTAATGTAGTTACCCCTTTAATGGGAAATCTGCCGCAGCAGCGCCTCCAGCCAGGAGGTTACCCCTTTGAAAGTGTTGGCGTCGATTATGCTGGCCCTATCATGTGTGCTAGTCGGCAAGGCCGTGGTTGTAGGCTAGTAAAGGTGTACGTGGCTATATTTATTTGTTTTGCAACCAAGGCTATTCACTTGGAGCTAGTAGGCGACCTCACTAGTAATAAATATTTACTGGCCCTATATAGGTTTATTTCGCGAAGGGGAAAACCCATTAACATTTATTCCGACAACGGCACCTCATTCGTTGGAGCGTACAACGATATATCTAAATTTCTGAAATCAAATTGTGATTCCATAGGTGCAAATTTGGCTAATGATGGAGTTAGGATGCACTTTATCCCTGCTTATAGCCCTCACTTTGGCGGACTCTGGGAAGCGGGTGTTAAGTCGACCAAATATCATTTAAAGCGAGTGTTGGGAAATTGTAATCTCACGTTCGAAGAACTTAACACCACGCTGATCCAAATTGAGGCGATTTTGAATTCTCGTCCATTGACGCCGCTGTCCACTGATCCTGCTGATCTTGCACCTCTGACTCCGGGACACTTTCTAGTTGGTCGACCGCTCACTTCACTGCCACAGCGAGATATTCAGGAAAACCCCATTCATCATCTAACTCGTTTTCAAAGGATCGAGCAACTCCGTCAGCATTTCTGGTGTCGCTGGAGTAAGGAGTTTGTTTCCGAGTTGCAGCAGAGAACGAAATGGCGCTCCTGTAAGGATGCATTGAAACTGGACTCGTTGGTGGTGATCAAAGAGGATAACCTACCCCCCCTCAAATGGAAGCTAGGCAGAATTGTTGCCATCCATCCAGGATCAGATGAGATCGTTCGTGTGGCTGACATCCGGACTACTGCTGGAGTGATAAGAAGAGCCTTCAACCGAATTTGCCCATTACCCGTATCTGCTGATGTTTGTTGAAAGAGAATCTTTCAATGTCCGGGGGCATGTTGGAGCGCCTGAACAGGGACTTCTTGGAGCAGCGAGCATCGAAAGGTCTCTTTATATTAAGTAGTTTTTAAGAACAATTGACCTGTCATATTTTGTGACACTTGTGTATTAGACTCTCTAGTGAGTACATCATTTTTGAAGTTCCACGTTCTCATAGTTTCATTTTTACCCAAGTCCTGGTACCCGTCTACATGTATTGACAAGGGACCGTAAGGATGTTTATTTCTTTAAACAGCTCCCTAAGAGAATCGCGTCTGCGGAGATTGTATATGGCTCTGATAGCTCTTTTCTGCAGAATAAAAATAGACTCTATGTCTGCAGCCCGTCCCCAAAGCAAAATACCGTATGACATGATACTATAAAAGTAGCTAAAAATAGACTAGTCTCACAGTATCTACATCAGTAAATTGACGGATTTTTCTGACAGCGTATGCCGCTGAACTAAGCAGTCCTGCCCGAGATGTTAAATGAGGACCCCATTGTAGCCTCGAGTCAAGCGTGATCCCCAGGAAAAGGATCAGAGGAAACTAAAATCCAATGAAGTTGTGACCATGCCTCCCCTAGTTCGTCCTGACAATTCCATCGCCTTGGATGACGAAGGCTCCCCCAGTCTCCTACCAGTAGACCAAGCTCATCTCCTTGAGGTTGACGCCGAAGTCGAACGTAGAATCTCCCTCCCACCCGTTGTCGTCAACGACAACCCTGCCCTTGGATCCCCTGCCCTCCCATCACCCCTGATGAAGTGCAGGACATCGTCAAAGGTCTTCAACCCAGGAAAGCGCCCGGCTCTGACGGCATCACCAACAGAGTGATCCGCCTCTTCCCTGCCCACCTAATCATCCTCTTGGCCACCATCCTCAATGGTGCACTGGGGAATAACATTTTCCCACAAACGTGGAAAGAAGCCACAGTTATAGGCATTCCCAAGCCCGGTAAGCCTAAAGCCGAACCGTCCAGTTACCGTCCCATCAGCTTACTCAAAGTTCTCGGTAAGATCTATGAGAGGCTTATATATAAGCGACTCAGAGCTTACGCCGAGAACAAGGGCCTCATCCCCAATGAACAATTCGGGTTCCGTAACCAACACTCCTGTCCCCAACAGATCCTACGCATCACGGAACATATTCACGCAGGCTTCCTGCGTGGTATGTACACAGGCGTAGTTTACTTCGATATAGAATAGAATAGAATACTCTTTATTATGTACACCATATAGATTACAAAAACATAAATATAAAAATTTTACAAAGGGTGACACAATGGGCGGTCTTATCGCTGAGAGCGATCTTTTACAGACAACCTTTGGATGGAATAGTAAGGGGAAGGAGAGAGAAATAATGTAGGTAGTCTACAGTGTACTATTTACAATTTTACATAGTTTATATAATAAATATACACGCTAAGTGTATCATACTAGTCCAATAAATACTTATATACATCTAATTAATAAAAATCATACAAAAGCAAATAAAAAATAATGACATGTTTAAAGAGAGAGGAAATGCTTTTTTACCATGGTTTTAAAAGTGGACGGAGTTTGAGCACGCCTTACAGACACGGGCAAGTCATTCCATAGCCGAACTGCTTGTACAGTAAAGGATTTATCGTAAAAACTAGTGGAATGCATCGGCATGTCTAATATCAGGTTTTCCGATGACCTCAGATATCTATTATGTGTGTCATGAAGGAACTTGAATCGTTCTTTAAGATAAGTGGGGGTTTTAGGATTAAACAAAGTGCTGTAGAGCTGAAATAGGATATGAGAATTCCGGCGAAGACGTATGGGAAGCCACTTAAGCTTTGTACGAAATTCAGATATGTGATCATATTTGCGCAGGCCAAATATAAATCTTATGCAGAAGTTTTGAAGTCGCTCAAGTTTATCTAGTTGTGCCTCAGTAAGATCTGGATAACTGACATCTGCGTAGTCAAGGATGGGAAGTAAAAGTGATTGTGCAAGCGCAGTTTTAGTGGCAGTAGGAAGAAAATTCCGTAACCGTCTCAGAGACTTACCAGATGCAAAAATTTTGCGACTCACTTCCTGTAGCTGTGGATCCCAGGAAAGATGCTTGTCGATCCAAACCCCAAGGTTCTTAACCTTCTCACTGAAAGGAAGCGAAGGCGTTTGACAAAGTCTGGCACAACGGCTTAATCTATAAGCTGTACCAACTCGGCGTGCCTGATCGTCTCGTCCTCATCTTACGGGACTTTCTGTCAAACCGCACCTTTCGCTATAAAATCGAAGGAGCGCTCTCCTCCCCCCGCCCCATCCGTGCAGGTGTTCCCCAGGGCTCTGTACTAGCCCCACTCATTTTTACGCTCTTCACTAGCGATATCCCGAAAAGCAGTAAGGCTCAACTCGCTCTGTTCGCAGACGACACAGCCATCTACTGCTCGGGACGCAGTCCAGACTGGATTCGCCTCCATCTTCAATCCGCGGTCAACAAGCTCGCTGACTGGTTTATGAAATGGAGGATTGAAGTCAACCCCCTAAAAAGCCAAGCGGTACTCTACAGGAAACCGCGGGTCAGTGTCACCCTTCCACGACCCATCACCTTGGACGGCAAGCCGATCCCTTGGGAGAAGCAAGCCAAGTACCTTGGTGTGATTCTCGATCAAAACCTCAACTTCTCAGAGCACATTGAGACGGTCCGCGCTCGCGCCGCCTTCGCTCTAGGTCGACTCCACCCCGTCCTCAACCCGCGTAGCAAGCTATCGCTCAGGTGCAAAATGCGCTTGTACAATCGATTATGACCTACGCTTGTCCAGTTTTCGCACATGCCAAGCCACGTCATATCCATAGGATGCAAGTAGTCCAAAACCGATTCCTCCGTAAAGCCACAAACGCCCCTTGGTTCGTTCGAAATGAGATCCTCCATCTTGATCTCAAAATCCCCACCATCCAGCAGTTCATGAAACGCCTTTCCAAGCGTTTCTTTGACACTGCTGCCAAGCACCGCAATCCTCTTATAGCAGCGGTTGTCAATTACACTCCCTCCACCATCTCCCGACTTCGCCGCCCTCGGCATGCCCTCACAGACCCCGATGACCCCATTACCCTCCTCCAAGAGGCCAATAGGGCCACCAGCACATTACACAAAAACAGACCGACCTATCGATCTCGCCGCCGAGGTCCATCGCGACGCGCTCCACGTAGTAATCCCCTCCCCCGTCCCTTGTCCGATGAAGGCCAGCCCGCGCCGCAGCTGAGCCAGTAATATCATAATGTCCCAACAATGACCTCTGAGTTTGTTTCGGCGTTTCTTCTCAGAGCTAGTACTAGGAAACGCCGTGGTCATCAAACCATTAAGTAAAACTTTCGATCCAGCTGCCCCTTGCTGTCCTCTCTAGCGACGCCCTAAGCCGAGGTTCGTACCCCACGGGGGGTGCCCTTAGTGCGTAGTCGCCTAATTTTAATTTAGTTTTAAGTGCCCCTAGCTGGAGGCTTTAATTTTAATTAAAGCATCCACAGGAAAGTCCGATTAAGTAGTTACGGTCTCTAGTAGCCACCTACGAGATGCCATATCAAAAAAAAAAAAAAAAGAAAACAAGGAACGAAAGACTAGGCGATATGGTCCAACGACTATAGCCTTCCCCAATGGGTAAAAAAAAACATCAATTGTCAAATGTCATGAAGAGTTTTGGCGGGAATGTCAAGATGAGTGTCACGCTCATACACAGAGCAAGTAACAATGACATAACTGGACCTGCCATACCTACCAAAAAATCGTGCATACCTAAACTTTACTGAGAGGATAAAATGGCCGCTAATAGAGCTGCCCATGCTTCTTTATAAAAACGTCGATAAAAGATTACGAGAATATTACTTTTTAAAGTTTGTTTTGAATTTTATGGTCTTGGAATTTAAGCTTTTAGTTATTACATGAAATAAAAAATATATTGAATTATTTATGTAGTGTTAGAGCCTTGTTAGACGTTTGCAACGGAGGGAACATATTCAAAGAAATCTTAATATTCACGATGGACTCCCGGCGCGGAAGAATTCTGCGATACATAATCCTACTATCCCTTCCTATTATAATATTATTAACACATAAATGTGAAAGTGAAGGTGGACGCAAAAACCATTAAACAAATGAAATTTAAGCTGATCGCACATTTGTCGGTAAAGTACGCGCCGCATTTTAGAATTCGTTGTATACCATGATATGAAACCTCGTATATTTCACCCGCCCATTTCGTAAAATACGGTAGGCAATATGCAACCCAATTTTAAAATACGGCGCTTTCGGCGCGTACTTTACTGACAAATGTGCGATCAGCTTTAGCACACATTAGTACAGACGACAACACATCAAGCTACTACAATCCGTCAGATTTCTTTATATGATTTTCAACCTTATCTCCAAAGTATTAAGGCTCAAGGTTGATTGGGAATATTTGACAGCTTCGGGTAGCTTGACTTGGTGTCGTCCGTACAAGACCTGGATTAACACAGGAAACTAGGCAGGAGGATATGCGAGTGAAACTGTGGGGCTGTAGCTAGTTTTATATAGTAGAGTGTTGTAATTTGCAACAAATATACAATAAATTCTTTTTCAAAGACTTTCTTAACGGAATCGTCTTAAATAATAGAGCCTAGATGGGTATAGTTTCAAAACCCATTAAGTCCAGTGACGTTAAAAATCCAGGAATAGAAAATGTGTGATAAATTGTTGTAGCACTATTTAAATAATTATGTTTCTATGCCTTTTGACAAATTGATCGCTTCACAAACGAATTAATGAATAAGTCACAAAAAACTTATTCATTAAATTAACATGAAAAGATGGAGTTGTTAGAGACATAAAAATATTACTACGTGTATAAAATGGACTATGCGGGTTTTGAAACTACCTCAATATTTTAATACATATTTTAAAATTCCAACACCGAAGGTAGGCGGTTCTTACATGCAGGATGATTGTGGATTTTAATTAAAAGTCAACAATAATTTAATTATAACAATGTATTTAAACAAATCAGTCTTATTCTATAGGACATTACAATTCTGTTCAGGTAAATTCATTTACAACTTTTTTTTGGTGGACTAAACCCAGACCATCTCGAGATTTTAAAATTAAGTACTAAAAACTTTTTTTTTTTTTTTTTTTTAAGTAGTTTTGGGGTCCTGCACATTCTGCAAGCAAAGCTTGGGACTCAAAATTCAAAAAATTGTTTTCTTTCAATCTTTGATAATAATACTAAAATAAGCAACTTTTGCGTCTGTGTTCTAACTTCTCATTAAATCTCTTTATCTTCTTGGACTGTCTTTGACCTTTGTCCTTTAATTTCTTTATTGTTTTAAAATGGTGTATCTGAACTGAAATAAAAATAAGCTTTAAAAGATATTGAAGACAATCATGAGATATCTTTCACCATCTCAATTCAATTCACGAGATCTTATCAATGACATCAGTTGGATTTGCAAATAATGTTGAAAAATTGAAGTCATACCGATAAATCAGGTGCAGTGGATGTGATAGCAGATATATTGACCGCGCGGATGTGCTACTGACTAAACCTAGAGTAGCGGATTGCCAAGGATTAAATCTATGCCACTCCTCTTTAAAATATCCCCAGGCTGGTTTAATGGTAGAATGGTAGGTATACAAACAGCTTTGACCTGCAAAGATTTAATATTAACGTAAAAGTGAAGTAATTACTCAAAAAATTAGTTTGACTCTTCAATAATAGTGGTCCTATTGTTTCTATTAAGGAAAAAAGAAGTACCAGATTAGGGGCACCGGGCACCACATCCAGATATTGAATGAAAGTTTGTTTGATTTTGATCATTATCGACTAAAATTTTTAACATATTTGATCGAATTGCAAGCTGTAAACAACTAATACATTGCTAGTATTTTTTGTGTTTTTTGATTTTTAATTAATCCTTAGATTTTTCATCTTCAGACCACACTCTTAACACATTTTTACATCACTCTTTGCAAGTGCAGCAATGATGGTGCTGTTGGGGGCATCATCAGTATTTATCAGCCACAACGCAATCACGCTGGACAAAAATTTATAACACGCAATGTTACATAACAATAAGCTTGGTGAAGGTAGAGCATCGTCACACAATGTTACGTTTTTTCAGTGTCCGGTTGAAACATGATTGTTCAAAGTAAAGGGAATTAATGTGAATCGTTTTAGTTAACATCTTTAAATTTTCAACACCAAATGTTTCCGGCCAAATGTTCTGTTTAAGTTTATTAGCAGGCAGCTCTGAAAATAAAAAATAAAACTAATAAGTAAGTAAGAATATACTATCGATAAAATGATAATACTATCGATAAATACAAAATTGTCTAAATGCGCAACCCTAGCCCTTCAATAACAACAAACTGATTTCATTAAAAAAATAAAGGAAAAACGTAAATATTGAGTTTTTTACAGTGGAAACTTGTAGATAAATAAATAAGCATAGGTTTATTATCTAAATCTAAAGGTATTTCAGCAGAAATTAAGTACGTACTGGTGTAAAGTTATGTTCGGGTGATTATCGCTTCTATTGAAGCCACATCCTATTATATTGCAATTGGGCACTTTGCTATTGACTATTTTCACTACAGAACACAGTTTAAACGCAACAATACTGTAAATTCCTCTAAAATTCACAAATTTTATACACAGGTCAAGAGCATTTGACAGCCGACATACCACTTAGCGAGAACCCAAAATGGCGAAACCGGCCGCAAATAGGTATTTCTCAGTGATGTTGGAAATGAAGGGTTGTCATTACAGTAACTATCAAAGATAGTGCTGTTCAATTTACTTACGCAAAATCATTAAAGTTAGAAAGAGATGACAGTATTTTTTTTATTTTGGCATCGATATGCCTCATTTTTGTATAACTATTTTTTCTATAGACAAACATTTCCCGTCCATGTATCTAGTCAATGGCAAGTAATCCTACATTCACTACGTTTTAGCTCATATTTCATTGGACTTTTAAAATTATTTTTAGTGTTGTTTACTAAATAAAAGCGCGTGATTTATGTAGTAAAAAGTGCATTCAGTGAATAATTTATAAAGAACAGTGAAATATTGTAGCATAGTGGCCACATCATGACCTTATCCAAACTTCCTCCTTGTCGGCCTCACGCGGGAAATGAAAGGAGATAGGTTTAAGTTAAGCTAGTATAAGTTAGGATATAAAACTCAAGAAAAAACATACTAAGTTTAGGCTGTATGGCGTACTATGCCTTTGCCTTTTCCGTTCAGAAGAACGGAAAGAAGCAAACCAAAAAAAGAAATTGAGGGTTTTGGCGGGAATGTCAAGATGAGTGTCACGCTCATTTTTCATTGGACTTTTAAAATTATTTATAGTGTCGTTTACTAAATAAAAACGCGTGATTTATGTAGTAAAATGTGCATTCAGTGAATAATTCAAAAAGAACAGTGAAATATTGTAGCATAGTGGCCACATCATGGCTTTGTACCAAAACTTCCTCCTAGTGTCAGTTCACGCGAGAAACAAAAGGAGATAGGTTTAGTTAGGATAAGTTTATGATAAGTTACAAAGAAGATAATATGTAATTCAAGGCAAAGAGGGACTATCATGGTCTGAATACCTTTGCCTGCTCAGTGTAATGCGCACTGTGAATGAGGGTTTTCTGAAACGGTCTACGTCAGATGGCAGCACTGTAGCGTCAGGTCCAATGAACTGTCAAAATACATACGCGAATTCCAATTTTCTATGTATTTTTTGGTTTATTTATTCTTAAAATCATTACTTTAAGAATATTGTTTTCTAAAATGCCACAGTGTTGTGCAGTGCCTATGTGTGCAAATAAAACAGGAGGGCATAAGTTCCCTACTGGGGATAAAATCCGATTAAAACAGTGGCTTGTGTTCGCAGAGATAAATTTACTCCAACGAAAACCGAAAAACAAAGATGACACCTTCGTCATGGAAACAACTAACTGCTGCCAAGTGGAAATTGAGTTTGAGGAGAGACAGAAAAATATTGGAATCCAATGTGATTTAGGCAAAGATAATGATCTTAAAACACTTATAGAATGTCCTAAACATGAGAAAAAAAGTAAGGAATCTTCAATTGAGAATGTGCTGGATGTAACCAATGCTGCCGAAATACAGTTTCATACTGGTTTCCAAGATTATGAACATATCAAATTAATATTTAGTATTTTTGATGATGAAGTAAATAGTTTAAAATATTATCCTAAAATGAAAACATTGAAGGTGCAGTTTATGAACCCATTCGATCAATTCCTTCTAGTATTAATTAAATTACGCCGGAACATGTTATTTACAGAACTTGCCTTTCGATTGAAGGTGAATAAAACAGTACTGAGCAATATTTTTATTACATGGATCAATTTTGTGATTGTATAATAAAAATGTGGATTGTCTTCCATTGCTATATGTAATGAAAGTGGATGTATTATCATCCACTTTCATTACATATAGCAATGGAAGCATAATAAGTGAAGGATTTTGTATTTTCAGAATGTACTTGACCTTTGAAAAATATATGTGAACTAGTATTTGCGGTCACTAATGCTAGCATGTAGTAATTTTGCAACATATTATAACCTCTTCTGTGCACTGCAGAATAATCTGACATTCCTATACCCTCTTTATACAATTCAAGGAAATATGTATATATATTAATTATGTCAAAATTGGGTAACAATGTTTTTGTATCCACGCTTTTGTATAACTTTTCTTCTGGTTAGAATTATTATTTGCACTTGGTTTAAAGTTCTTGTTTCTGTCATAGTCATTTAGCCTGAAATTTATAACATACATTAATCCACTACAACTCACTAATACACAAATAACTACAATTTAATGGTTAAAGAACGAAATCAAATTGTGTAAACAAAATCTAATCCATTAAGTTACCTTTCAATGAGCTTTTCCTTTGTACCAGTAACTTTTGCGCCCCTTTTTTTGAGCTCAATCTTCAGTTCGGTGACCTTTTTCTGGCCGTAATCCATAATAAAATCAATGACACGTCCAAACTCAATAGAATTTCAATAATTTGTTTATTTAGTACCAGACTCTGTGCTATCTGACAGCTGTTTAGACCTGACGCCTACCAAGCGCCCCCTAGTGGCAGAAAAATTATCGAAAACCCTCATTGAACAAAAAACAACCAAAAAAAAAATCAAATGTCATGAATTGTCACAAGTTATTAAAATATTATGTTTTTTATGTATTTTGCATAATTTTTAATTAATGTTTCCGTCGTTTCCGAATACATAATTGTAATTCGTTCCTCTGTTTTAACTGGCTGGTATGGCCGTCTGTAAAATATATCTGCAGTAACAACCTGTGATAAAAACATTGCGGAACCAGTCAAAATGAATACTACAAAAAATGTATATTGTCGCCTTTGCGCAGGGTTAAAACCACACACAGAACTCACAAACATGCAGACTGACGAAGAAATGTGCCAGAAAGTCGTCAATAAACTGTCAAGATTCAATATAATGTTGGATTTCCAGGAAAATATACTGCCGAAGACGGTCTGCTTAATATGTGTGAAATCCTTAGAACAAGCTTTTGTTTTCGTAACTGCAGTTGAACAGGCGCAGACATTTCTTAGTGACATTAATCTGGTTGAAATAAGGGAGGGAACCACCTTTTATGTGCCTTCAGATGTTAAAGTTGAAAACAGTCCGGATCCAATGGATGTAAATGATAATGATGATGAAGAATTTAATAATGAGGATGTCTGTGATGTTCAGAATGATGATGTTAACAATTTAAGCAGTGAAAATATTTATTCTGAGAATAAGGCTACAAGACAAAATTCTTGCTTCATTGCTGAAGAAAAAATTGGTGCAAAACATGAAACTGATGAAAACTGTGACACAAGTAGTATTAAATATGATGAGTCTCTTAATTTTAGTAATGACTGTAGAGATAACCAATTCAAAGATGCTAAACTATCCTCTGTTTCGGAAGAAAAATACACACAAGATACAATAATAACTAAACATAATTATGAACCAAACCCACCATTACACAATTCAGCATATTGCACGAATAGACTAAATGATATTAATGTGGACACTTTTCCTGTGAGCAGTACTTACACTACTCTAACACATGGAAAGGAACAAGTAATTTGTAAACAAATTTCACACAAACAATTGGATACAACAGTATATTCTGAAGATTACATAAACAAACAAATTAATAGACTTAGCACAGTACCCGTGCAATACTTAAAAAAGACGTGGATGGATTATGAATGGAAGTGTTCTCACTGCGGTACACTATTTTCAAATATTGAAGAGCTACAGAATCATTCATTGCTTTACCATAATATTTGCAATGCTTACCAATGCACTGATTGCAAAATTAAGAAACAACGACTCAACGCTTTCATCAAGCATGTTCGGTCACATAGGAAATACTTGCATTATTCATGCTACAAGTGCTATGAAAAATTCCCTAAAATGATGGAGACTAGACATCATAAGATGAAAATCCATGAGAACTCCAAACACGTTTGCTTAGGATGCAACACTCCTTTTTCTACTAAAACTGAATTAGAAGATCATGTAAACAAGTATTATAATATTTTATGGACACCAAAAACTTTTAACAAGGGTGCCGATTTAACTTGCAGTACATGCAAGAAGCTTTGCGCAAATATTACAGCTTTGAGGAAACATTTGAATACACACAAGGAAAAAAAAAGAGACCGTGTCTGTGACAGATGTGGAAAATGTTTTGATAGTGAATCGAGTTTAAGAACTCATATGGATACACATATCGAAAAGGTTTTATATCATTGTGAAGTCTGTAAAACTACTTTTAAAAGTATATACTCACTCCGATATCATGCAAGCATACACTCTGGAATCAAACCGTTTACCTGTGATGTCTGCAGTAAATGTTTTCGAACCAAAAGTCAGATTACAAATCACATGAAATTTCACAGTGATTATTTTCCTATTACTTGCACAGTCTGTAACAAAAAATTTCGTACTGATTATAATTTACAAAACCATATGTTACAGCATACTGGTGAAAAACCATATTCTTGTGACATTTGTCCAAGAGACTTCACAAACCTGGCCAATCGTAACAAACATATGAGACGTAGGCATGGTATTGAGACGGGAAAGAAGAGACAGGCTATTATAAAACTACAAACAACTCATGACTCAGCTACTTCTGATTTGGCTACTGCAGAGACTAAATTTGTAGATCTAGACAAAATGAATGAATGGAAAAACAAAATTATGGAACATAGAAAAAATCAAAGGGCGAACAACAACCTAAAAAAAGAGATACTAATTAACAAGGAATGCAACGGAAATTGATTGATCATAACATTACCTGCCGGAAGAAGTTACCACCCAATAGACAAAGTCTTGCCGCCAAGCGATTCGTCGTGTTCCGGCATGATGTGTGGTGAAGCCAAACGGAGGACGGGTCTGAACAGTTGTGTTGCGATGTGTGCAGGGTATTATGCGCCAAAGGGTCTCCAGATCAATCTCCCTCTGGCGCAGAATCGCTAGTCGTGTTGTTGGGTTTAACATTGCATCACCTTGCTCAACTGCCGCTTTCTATTCACTCAGTTTTCTTGAGTAATTAGGCTATTAATAAACTAGCGCGCTTTACCACCAACCATAGCATCACTGCTTACCATCAGGGGGGATTGCAGTCAAGCACAAGTTTATAATTATAGGCCGAGTTCCAAACGTCGAGATCAGAAATCTACAACATCGGATTACGGATTAAGGAACTTAAAAGGCAGAAAACCTAGCAAGGTGCGGTGATGACAAGTGGAGAAAGGCAGTGACCAAGACCTGACAGAGTTCTGGAGATAATGTCTCAATCGTCGGCGTCAAGATGTACGGACGAAAATGTTGCCATCGCGGTTAGAACCTGGGGGCTAGCACAGAAGTAAGATTGCCACAAGAAAAGACAGGCCTGGCTTTGATGATGTTCATTGCATCTGGGATTCTATTGAGACTGTTAAATATTCCCGATCAACCTTGAGCCTAATGTTTTAGAGATAAAGTTGAAAATCTAATAAATAAATCTGAAAGATTGTTAGTACCTTGATGTGCTGTCATCTATACCTAGGGTAGGTACAGAGCAGACGACAACACATCGAGCAGTCATAAGCAGCAATAAGTATGCTATATTGTAAGTTACTGAAAATAGTGATCATGTTGTAATATATTCTATTTGTATCAATAAAAAAATCATTCACAACTGTAATGTGTATTTACACCTTAGTAACTCAAAGAGCAGCAGTAGTCCCAAAGGGTATAAAAATATAATAGGGCGCAACTGCAACGGCCCTGACTTACGAGCACCTTTGACCAGTGCTGCCAATAAAAAAATCACGATTCCCCGCGTCAGTGTTGTCAATTCCCCGAAATTCCCCGCTTGTTTTGATTAATTCCCCACATATTCCCCGAATTTATATTTTTGAAATAAAAACACTGTTTTATGCAAAAAATATTTAATACTATTGCTTATTTATACGAATACGTTAAATATTTGGTGGCCCTTATTTTATTTGGACATATTATTGTACATATTATTTATGCCATATTTTCGCTGTAATCATAGGTAAATCAGGTTCAAATTTTAAAATATTCCCCGCTTTAGCTATACCTTGTTTGGTATGCATTATCGCAGCAATGGTGTCATTGTTGAGGTTCCCACGGTGCTGTGTTTTAATATTATTTAAGTTGCTGAAAATCCTCTCCACAGACGCGTTTGAAAAAGGTAATATTAATAGAAGACCTATTACTTTTTTTTTTCAATTTTTAAACAAAAACTTACCAGCCTTATTCTTTAGGTTAAAAACCTTAGGCCAGTACTCAACGAGTGGTAGTGATTCTAAACCTAAGCCCTTAAATTTCAGCAATGCATGTTCTCGCCATTCGTTGTCTTGTCAACATATTTTTTTAAAATGGGGAAACGTGTAAAAACTCCATACAGAGTTTTAATGTTGAAAAGCCTGGGCGTCAGAGGGTTTGACGACAGAAATTAATTCAAACAAAGGATCGCTGAAGTCAAACCTTTTTACAATATCTGCCGTTAGTTCGATATAGAATGCTAAACAGGATTTAATGCATCCAAATCAGTACTAGAAATAGTTTGATCCTTGCGTATATTGTTAACACTTTCATTTGCTGTCATACCAAGATATATTTCTCGCAAGGGAAAAGACCTCTCACTCGGCGCGTGCTTAGTCGCACAGTAAGCCTTCCAGTTGTACGTAGTACTTATTACTTCCATGGTTGAGAAATACAAAATGGTGTAGAAATGACAGTTGAGCAGGCATTCATAATTGTAAAGTATTAGGTACCCAACATAAAATAATTTTAGCCGAATTAGTCTGGATTCCCCGAAATTCCCCGATTTATGTCATTCCCCGAGCTCTCCCCGCGCTCACCTTCAATTCCCCGCAAATCGGGGATTTTCCCCGCGATTGGCAGCGCTGTCTATGACGACTATTTTGCCAACGTCGAAGTGGGTTTGGTACTTATTATAAATTATTAATAAGGTGCGTATTACAGAACGTCACTCAAACTCAAGCTCTACTTAAGTCTCGTTTCAAGCCTTTTGATTGGTTAAAACTAGAATTAAGTAATGCTTAAGCAGAGATCAATGCTTGAGTGACGTTCTGTAATACGGACCTATGAGCTTATGTTTAAATTATTTGCTTAGTATTTAGTTTACATATACTAGTCAGTTTTTTTTTTGTAATTTTTATTTTTAGTTTTGTACACATAAAGAACCATATTTATTTTTATTTTTAATTAATACAAATATAAATAATACAAACATAACATCTATTGAATCACACATTTAATACAAAATTACAAATTAGCTACAGAAAAATACCTACTTTCTTCGGTTTCGACTATTACGAAATGCGTTGTTATTAAACTTTAATGTGTAATATATCCGTATCCTTGTAAATAACTTTTAGAAATATAATTTGAAAAATATAAGTCTTTTATTTGTTCATAAATAGACACACCAACTTTGCAGTTTATGTGATCATTTTTTAAAAGCTAATGTGCCGAAAAGCCGTGACGCGCGAATCTCGTTCCGTGCTAGCCGCGACTAGCGCAGTCATAGGCACTCTAATATTGTGTTTAGGTGTGCGTGCGGCGACGCATAGATACTATGGCGCACACATACAAGCCGCGCGCGGTCCGTTTGTATGAAGATAACGTACTTCCCTCTCTTTATTCTATGGCTGGAGGCGCGGCGGAGCGCAATTGAAGACAACTAATTAAAAACCTTAACTACCTTGACATACGGTCTACAAAAGGACAAATTCGCATGCGGCGCTCGGAGCGCAAGAGTACAAGAAGCTGACGGCCAACCTTCAGGATTGAAGAGGCACTGGAAGAGGAGGGGCTCGGAGCGCCTTCAAACTACTACAAGAGCATGCGCGCACGAGTGCTCCAGTTCTTGAGGTTGACGCTGAAGTCGAACGTAGAACCTCCCTCCCGCCCGTTGACGACCCTGAGGACCCCCTGCCTCCCATCACTCCAGAGGAAGTGCAGGACATTGTCAAAGGGCTTAAACCTAAGAAAGCGCCAGGGTCTGACGGCATCACCAACCGAGTGGTCCGCCTTTTCCCAGCCCACCTCATCATCCTCTTGACCACCATCTTCAATGGTGCATTGGGGAATAACATTTTCCCACAAACGTGGAAAGAAGCCACTGTCATAGGCATTCCCAAGCCCGGTAAGCCTAAAGCCGACCCCACTAGTTACCGTCCCATCAGCTTACTTAAAGTTCTTGGTAAGATCTATGAGAGGCTTATATACAAGCGACTCAGAGCCTACGCCGAGAACAAGGGCCTCATTCCAAATGAGCAATTCGGGTTCCGTACCCAACACTCCTGCCCCCAACAGATCCTACGTATCACTGAACATATACACGCAGGATTCCTGCGTGGTATGTATACAGGCGTAGTTTACTTTGACGTAGCGAAGGCGTTTGATAAAGTCTGGCACAACGGCTTAATCTATAAGCTGTACCAACTCGGTGTGCCTGACCGTCTCGTCCTCATCTTACGGGACTTCCTGTCAAACCGCACCTTTCGTTATAAAATCGAGGGAGCACTCTCCTCCCCCCGCCCCATCCATGCAGGTGTCCCCCAGGGCTCTGTATTAGCCCCCCTCATTTTCACGCTTTTCACCAGCGATATCCCGCATATAAGTAGTAAGGCACAACTCGCTCTGTTCGCAGACGACACAGCCATCTACTGCTCTGGACTCAATCCAGACCGGATTCGCCTCCATCTTCAAAGAGCGGTCAACTACCTTGCTGACTGGTTTAAGAAGTGGAGGATCGAAGTCAACCCCCAAAAAAGCCAAACGTTACTCTACATGAAACCGCGACGCAAAGTCACCCTTCCGGCCCATCACCATGGACGGCAAACGGCCGATCCCTTGGGAGAAGCAAGCCAAATACCTTGGTGTTATTCTCGACCAACACCTCAACTTCTCAGAGCACATTAAGGCGGTCGCTCACGCGCCGCCTTCGCTCTGGTCGACTCCACCCTCCTCAACCCGCGTAACAGCTATCGTCGCTCAGGTGCAAAATGCGCTTGTACACAGCATTACGCCCGATTATGACATACGCTTGTCCTTCGCACATGCCAAACCGCGTCATATCCATAGGATCTAGTCAAACCGATTCCTCCGTAAAGCCACAAACGCCCCTTGGTTCGTCCGTAATGAGATCCCATCTTGATCTCAAAATCCCCACCATCCAGCAGTTCATGAAACGCCCTCTCAAAGCGTTTCTTTGACACTGCCGCCAAGCCCGCAATCCTCTCATAGCAGCGGCTGCTAGCTACACTCCCTCCACCATCTCCCGCCTTCACTGCCTCCGGCATGCCCTCACTGACCCCGATGACCCCATAACCCTCCTCCAAGAGGTGACCAGGGCCACCAGCACAATACATAGAAAAAGACCGACCTACCGACCTCGCCGCCGGGGTCCATCGCGACGCGTTCAACGTATTAGCCCCTCACACGTCCCGCTTGTCCATTGACGGCCAGCCCGCGCCGCAGCTGGGCCAGTAAATAACAACTATGACCTCTGAGTTTGTTCCGGACGTTTCTTCTCAGAGAGCTAGTACTAGGACACGCCGCGGTCATCAAACCGAATCAAATATAAGAAATCTGATCCAGCCGTCCGCCTTGTTTTCTAGTGACACCTAAGCCGAGGTTCGTACCCCACTATGGGGTGCCCTTAGCGTAGTCGCTTAGCTTTAGCTGTGGGCTTTAAATTCATTTAAAGGCAGCCACAGGATAGCCCGGTTAAATAGTGACGACTCTCTAGGTCAACTATGAGATGTATATCAAAAAAAAAAAAAAAAAAAAAAAAAGTGCTCCAGTTGCCGCCATGCTACTCTGCGCTCCGCTGCATTGTTCCGCGCGCTTCTGACGCCCCTGGACTGCTGCTGCCGCTGACGGTCAAATGCCTCGAGAGTTTTAACTAGTTTCATTGTGTATTGAGCGAGATTATGGACGATGAAAAGTTAATGAACTTAGTGCAAATATCTTGTCCCATTAAATTCTTTGCCATAGTTTCATATTCACCAATTAAATTTCTTGTAAGCCAGATTTAATTGAAAGCGCAGCAATAATAATCATGCCCCAGTCAACATCCATTAGGAATGAGAGCGAGTTGTCTGTGCAAAGTAGGTATCGATCAGGACTAAATAACATGGCCGCGCTCGCAGTAGGTAGCGCTCCTCTGCGCTCGAAGGCTCTCAAGCAAGGGCTCTTGGCGCCGCTCGGAGCACGCGGAATCCGCCCGCGCGTTTTAAGGAAATGCGCTCCGCCGCCCCTCCAGCGATGAGCGCTGGGCCTAACTAGACGGCCTGGAGGGTCAGTATTAACTACAAAATAATGCTTCAACCTCGGTCATCGTAGTGGGTGGGGCACATTGCCCGTAGGACCAATGCCCGATGGGGCCGACGGGTTCTCAAATGCCGACTACGCATTGGAAGACGCAGTATGGGTAGGTCCCCGACGAGGTGGACCGATGACCTGGTGAAGGTCGTGGGAAACCAGACGGATGCGGGAGGCGCAGAATCGATCGTCGTGGAGATCAATGAGGGATGCCAATGTCCAGTAGTGGACGTCTTTCGGTTGAAATGATGATGATGATTTTATTATACTGAACGTATAATCTTTCAAATAAAAAAAGAATAATTAAAATTGGCACATACAATGAAAATCCAATATCCTAATTCTCCGAACGAAGGCGTTGTACTTTGGGTTGCTTTGCACTGTTGAAATTTTTCCTGAGTTGATAATTATGATCGGGACGGGTATCAAATTTCCGAAATTGTTCGGTTGGTCTCTCGTTATCATTGTTGGCGTTGATATTTGTTCATTGTCCAAAACGTACAATATTAGTTAACACTACCAGAATATGGTATAACCGATCTGACAATGACATGCAACATTTATTTAGCCGTCGAAACTTGGAGTGCCTTGCTTGGTGGTTATCAGTCCATGTTGCAACCCCTTTCCACAACTCGTGGTGAGATTCAAATGACAACATTTTTCCGAATATTCCATTTAGTTGGAATCTATGGTCCGTATTACAGAACGTCACTCAAGCATTGATCTCTGTTTAAACATTACTTAAAACTAGTTTCAACCAATCAAATGGCTTGAAACGAGACTTAGTAGAGCTTGAGTTTTGAGTGACGTTCTGTAATACGCACCTATTGTTAAGAATATAATTAATCTGTGACATGTTTATGGAAAACTCTATAATATTGTCTGTGGCCCCGATACGTGATCGATTAGGCTGTACTGTTGCTGTTTGATTTAATAAAATGATAAACAAATATCTCAACAATCTTTCATTAGTTCTCATAGGTTATGGGACCAGAGACGCCCAATTAGCTTAGCTAGGGAAAAAGTAAAATAGTTTACGACATAAAATAGTAATAAGCGCGTTTTCAGATTTAAAAAATGGAGACCACGCCGGCAAAGTTCGTAAATTTTCCTCAGCTACAAGCCGAAGCATTTGGAAATTGGCTCTTTAGAGTTCAATGTATACTAGAAGAAAGAGGATTGAAAGACATTATAGAGGCAAAAAAGATAGATGAAGGCAATACAAATTTAGACGCGAAGGCAAGGAGTATTATAGTACAATGCTTAACGGATAGGCATTTAAATCTTGTTAAAGATTGTTGTACAGCAAAAGAAATGCTGAACTCTTTAAAAAGCACATTTCAAAGGAAAAGCGTTATATCTAAAATCTCGTTAAGAAGAAAATTGCTAACTTTAAAACAAGATGGCAGCCTAGAGGAATATTTTGCCAAATTCGAGAATATCATACGTGAACTGGAAGTATCGGATGAAAAAATAACAGAATCTGATAAAGTGTGTTACCTTCTAACTGGTCTTGGAGATGAGTACAACCATGTAATTACTGCAATAGAAACTGTGAATGCAGAACTATCCTTAGAATTTGTCCGTGCAAAATTATTGGATCACGAAGTAAGAAAGTCACAGGAATCAAATGACAAAATTGAAACGTCATTCAGTAGTAGAAACACACAAGATGTGATTTGCTACAAGTGTAAGAAAAAGGGTCACAAGTCATATGAGTGTCAGACGTCGAGCCGAGGTCGTGGAAAAGGTTTCAGAGGTCCCAGAAGCAGAGATGGAGCAGCTCATTCCGCACAAAAGAACATATTCTTAGCGTCTGAGCAAGCTCTAATAGCCAAAGACATGGACAATACCATATCTTTTATTGTAGACTCCGGTGCCACTCAACATTTTATACAAGAAAAGTACATAAAATATATGACAGATGTAGAAAATTTACCACAAAAGCTGAATATAAAAATAGCAAATGGGCAGACCCTAACGGCTACACAAAGAGGAATTTTAGAAGCTTATTATAATAACAATGAAATTATTCAAATATATGCTGTTATAGTACCTGGCCTGAGTACTAACTTGCTGTCAGTCAATAAATTAGTAGAACGAGGAAAGCGAGTAATTTTCAAAAGAGACAAGCTGTTAATAACTGAAAATAAAAAGATATATTTTGGAGAAAAGAAAAGAACATGCTGTACACATTCACAATAAAAATTAAAAATAATGAAGCATGCAATATGACTCGAGAAGATAAAGACATCTGGCATAAAAGAATGGGTCATATGTGCAGGAAAAATCTAGCTATATTAGGATTGCCATATAGCAAAGAAGTATGCGAGGCATGTATGAGATCAAAGTCAACTAGATTGCCATTCAAAAGGTTAGAAAGACCAAGATCCCACCAAGTAGGAGATTTGATACATACAGATATATCAGGACCAGCAAGGCAGGCAACTAAAGAAGGTTATAAGTATTTTCAGACAATCACAGATGATTATTCCCACTTCACCCAGACATATTTGCTGAAAAATAAATATGAAGCTACAGGTAAATTAATTAAATATGTAATAGAGCAAGAAAGACAAGAAGGAATAAAAGTGAAGAGAATTAGATGTGATAATGGAGGGGAATTTACAGCAAAAAGTCTCAGAAACTTTTGTGATGATAAAGGAATAAAGATTGAATATACTCAACCATACAGTCCCCAACAAAATGGAAAAGCTGAACGCATGAACAGGACTATATATGATAAAGCAAGAACCATGTTAGATGAATCAAATCTACCAAGACATCTTTGGGGTCAAGCAATCTTAACTGCTACATTTCTGATAAACAGATCGCCATGTTCTTCAATAAGTTATAAAGTACCTGCAAGAATCAGGAACAAGGAATTTAAATTCAATAAAATCAAAATATTTGGATGTAAAGCATGGGCGCACATTATGCCTAGACAGGATAAACTGTCTAATAGAGCAATACCAGCAAGAATGGTAGGGTATTCAATGAATGGGTATACTCTGTGGAACCCAGAAACTGATGAGATATTTGTATCAAGAGATGTTCGATTTGATGAAACAAATATAAAATATGAAACTGAAGAGGACAACAGAAACGTAGTAAGAATAGAAGCATCACAAGAAAATAAAGAAAAATGTGAAGAAACCAAGGATAAAGAACCAAAACATGTAGAAATTGAAGAAGATGATTTTTATGATTTAGAAGAGTGTGATTCACCAGAAAAACAAAAGTCAGAAATAACCCGTACCAGAAGCGGAAGAGAAATTAAAAAGCCTAAACAGTTTAATTTAAACACATACGAAGAATATTGCTTATTATCTAGTGAAAATGATCCTACTACATATACTGAAGCTATCAATCAAGGAAAATGGCTATAGATAAAGAGGTCAAGTCATTGGAAGAACTAAATACATGGACAGAGTCAGAATTACCAAAAGGAAAAAGTGCAATAGACACAAAATGGATCTTTAGAACAAAATCAGATGGAACTAAAAAGGCAAGGTTAGTTGCACGAGGATTCCAACAGTATACAGAAGATTATGTTTATTCCCCAGTAGCTAACATAACTACCATAAGAATGGGATTATCAGAAATAATAAATAATAATTGGGAAACAAAACAAATAGACATACCTACAGCATTTCTAAATGGAAATTTGCAAACAGAAGTTTACATTAAAGTTCCAGAGGGAGTAAGTTTGGAAAGCAATAGAAAAGGAACTGTTCGGAAACTTCAAAAAGCTTTGTATGGATTAAAAGAATCACCCAAGTGTTGGAATACAAGATTTGATACTTTCTGTAACAAGATAAATATGAAAAGGTCAAAACATGATATATGTTTATACATAGGACAAAACATATGGCTTATATTATTTGTCGATGATATTTTATTGATGGGAAATAAGTGTGAAATAAATAAAATATCAAGTCTGTTAAAAGAAGAATTTAATGCTAAGGACATGGGAAAAGTATCTAACTATCTAGGTATTGAAATCAGGAAAACTGAAAACACACTGAAATTGTCACAGAAGAAATTTATTAAGAATATATTAAAAAAAATATAACATGTTGGATTGCAAAGAATTGAAGACACCGATGGAGAACAACTTTAGTGTATAAGCCCCGCACGATGATATTGCGATGGAACCTTGTCACAATAACAGCGTTGTGACGTCATCTGTCACACAAAAGGACAGCTAGCAAAAAAATGTTAAATGCAAAATTAATATTAGGGTTAAGGGTTTATTTGTATTTTATAATTTTATTACACTCTTTATAAAGAGTGTATGTATAAATTAATATTAGGGTTAAGGGTTACCTACTCACCCATATTCTGACAAACAAACTTTCATTATTAAAAATTTCAAGGAAATAATTTTTGTAGACGTAAGAAAAATATACTTATTCGTATATCTTTCTTACATGTATAGGTACTATTTTTTTCTAACTACATTGCGAGCGGGAATTGAACCACAGTCCACTGTGTAGTAGTCAAGTTTTAATTACTACCTACATCTATCAGCTTATAAATAAAACCAGGATAATATGTAAAAAAATGTATATAATCTTCCGAATCAGAACTGCTTTCTGTGTCTGTCGTTTCCGATTCACTGTCGTCGCCGTATTTATGACAAATAACTCGTCAGTTATTCGATCTTTATTCCAATATTCCTCTTCAAGCCGTTTAACATGATTGACTTCCTTTCGTCAGTCATCTGGAGTTATTGACTCCGACGCCTCCAACGTCAGAGGACTGACACCCTCGTCTTTACCAGGTTCCAGATGTACTCAATGGGGTTGAGGTCGCAGTTGTAAGGTGGTAATCTAACGACTTCATGGCCATTGCCAGCTAATAAATTGTCAATTTTATAATTTTTCGGCTGTCTGTGCCGTTTAATTAATAAATACAGTTCAGGTTTTGTACTGTCGTTGGGAAGGTCGATGTTGTGATCTTATAGCCACTCAACAATCAACTGTTTTTTATTGTTCATACTTGGTGGCCTATTCTCATCCCTACTGTGATAAGGGGCGTTGTCCATCACAATTTTGGAGTTGCGTGGTATGTTGGGTACTAATTTTTCTGTAAGCCACTTGGTGAAATTCGCAGCATTCATTTGATCATAGTAATCCCCCGTTTTGTTATCTGCTTTAAACATTAAAAGGGCATTGTCAACAAAACCGCTTTAACTTCTTTATCCATCGGCGGCCGGGGCTGTCGTTCCATCTCACTCCATCGGTTGCTGTTTGCCAACATTTTTCTACCGTGTAGTGTGCGTGTATCCACGTTTCGTCGAGATATATAACGGGTCTTTTGTCTTTTATTTTTCACCAAGCGAGTAATTTTCTTTCATACGTCGTAAATATTTAGCCCGCCACGCTTGAATTTGGGGTCTTTAAATTGGGGCCAGTCTTTTTTGGTAGCATCGTTTAAATTGGTAGCCTAAATCACATTTAATTATTTTTCTTAATGTAGTTTCACTACCAGTATAATTAAGGTCTACTTTTGAAGCCGGCAAGATTTTGCGCATTGTGGGTATTTCTCTCCTCACCGTATACATTGAATCTATAATATTTCTTAAAGCTGTTAAGGAAAACCCGTCGAAATATTTCTTCTTTTGTCTTTTTCCTTTAGTAGGAGTTCTCATTTTGCTGCCACTGGCTGTTGCTGACTCATGCTCTCGTCTCAATTTCGTCACAGTATTTTTTTGCAACGCCTGTGGCACATGCCACACACTCCGTGACTTTGATAGAATTTTGCAAAATATTTTTAATAACTATAAGCAGTTGCTTCGGTATTAAAATGTCCGACGCACTTTTTAAAGCACGGTTTATACTTTCAAGAACTAACTTACAGTCCTCTTTTTCTTTAACAAAATAATTGTCCACTTTAATTATAATTTCACGAGCACGACTATTAATTAATTTCTTACTCATTTTAACGAATAACAGCTAACAAAACCAAACAACAAAACTCAAGAACAACAATAAAACAGAATAACAAAAACAAAAAGCTAACAAAAATATTCGATGTGCATAAGTGGGTAAGCGCGGACTGAACTTGCGAACGGTACCGACGGTGCGAGTTCGACTACGTCACCAAGATGGCCGCCAATCGCAATATCATCGTGCGGGGCTAGTACCTGAAACAGAAGAAATAATTAGTAATGTACCATACAGAGAGTTAATTGGAAGTTTAACTTACCTGTCTACGATCAGCAGACCAGACATCACGTTTGCAACTTCATTTCTCAGCAGATATCTTGACAAGCCTACAAGAAGCTTATGGATAGCCGCAAAAAGAGTATTGAGATACCTAAAGGGCACAATGGATAAAGAGTTGACATACCGTTGTCAAAAGAAAGAAAACATTAATAATTTTTCTAATATTTCAGCATTTTCAGATGCCGATTGGGCAAGTGATAAAACCACAAGGAAGAGTGTCAGTGGAGCACTAATATATCACCAAGGAAATCTTATTTCATGGTCATCAAAGAAACAGAGGACAGTATCCCTGTCCAGTGCTGAAAGTGAGTACATACTAGCCCCGCACGATGATATTGCGATTGGCGGCCATCTTGGTGACGTAGTCGAACTCGCACCGTCGGTACTGTTCGCAAGTTCAGTCCGTGCTTACCCACTTACGCACATCGAATATTTTTGTTAGCTTTTTGTTTTTGTTATCCTGTTTTATTGTTGTTCTTGAGTTTTGTTGTTTAGTTTTGTTAACTGTTACTCGTTAAAATGAGTAAGAAATTAATTAATAGTCGTACTCGTGAAATTATAATTAAAGTTGACAATTATTTTGTTAAAGAGAAAGAGGATTGTAAGTTAGTTCTTGAAAGTATAAACCGTGCTTTAAGAAGTGCTTCGGACATTTTAATACCGAAGCAACTGCTTACAGTTATTAAAAATATTTTGCAAAATTCTATCAAAGTCACGGAGTGTGTGGCAT